>JBAMJV010000808.1:0-227984 GCA_037951105.1 Echinarachnius parma
TATGTATAACCTATGTATAACCTTACAAATGACGTAATAAAGATCATGTTATCATTAAAAAAGAGCCGTTAAAACGTAAGAGGGCGCTCTCTAAACACTCATCGGTTTCAACCATATTGAATCAAATATTGTGCATGTGATGTTTTGTTGAAATAGTGATTAGATAGAGAAATAACCAACAACTATTTAAATACCTATTTTGTAACTTTTTGAAAAGAGGAAGCATTTTTTAAAAATTTTTAACGGCTGGTTCAAAATTCTCTAATAAACCTGGGGCCCCAGCTTCATTACAAATTGTTATATTTATGGATATTTCAGCCGTCTCTGAACCGATTTTATTATTTAAATATTATGCTCTTTCAAATTTTACACTCAGTTTTTCATTACCTCACAAAATAATAAGTAGTCTAGCGCCCTCTCTACCAAAACTCAACTATCCCTTTAAGTGTGATAAAATCCGAATCTTAGTATCGTTCAATGTAGGCATAATGATAGAATGTCAACTAACGCCATCAGCACGCCAGTAAAATGTGGCCTAAATTCTCGGCCCATCCGCGCCACAACGCTGGGTTGGACATTGGCTCGACAAGGCCGATATGCCGTGCAGATGTGAGCTCGCGTAGCTTTTGCACGCAGCGTATGCGGTAAAAATAAAATATGTGGTAAAAGATCTCTGTATTTCTAACTACTAAATTTCAAAGCAGTTTTTTGTTCCCTAATATTTACATTAACAGATACGTTATCATACATGTATATTATTTCATATGGTAGATGATTAGTCCGTGTTTTTCAATTGTTAGTGCGTGAGGCGTTTCAAAATACTATATTTGGCTTTAACTCATATTAGGCCATAGTTATATAGAGTTCTACACGCCCGGATATGGTTCATTTATCTTCCATATATCTCATGAAGAGAATAACGTGTAAAAGTTAATGTCAATTCCGACAATACCATGAACTTATTCTAAAAATCACCGTTCAAACAACTTCATACACAACTACAAACTGCTATTTGTGTACGCGTATCCAAAGCTCTGATCACCTAGATAAGGAAATAACAACCGGATATGTTATTCTTTAGCGTGCAGTGCAGATCGATTAGCTTTCCTAAGGTCAAAGCAACATATTTGGATTAGGTTGTAAAAACACAAAGTCTTATTAGAAATTTCCCACGAGTTAAATCCCTAATTTGTTTAGCTGCTGTCCTCATGACCTGGGACCCGTTATTGCAATGTGCTTCCTCCATAAATTATGTACTTGATAAGGATCACAATCCTCGAAACTTACGTTGAACTCTTGCGGTTCTCACATATCTCGTTATATTTGTATTAATAATATAAGCATGGGCAGTTTTCGTTTTGTTTTTCTTAAATTATTTGGTTATACAGATATGTATGATTAAAGGGTTCAGATTTACATGTATATGCTAGATCATAACCGTGTAGAAAGTCGGTGAAATGAGTGATAGTAAATATCACTCGCATTGCAGTTTTGCTCATTACTCGGTCATATGACGTTCATTTACCATGGAATGCTCTCACATCACTCAGATGATATATCTGGGGGTGTATTCTGAAAACCATTTTAAAGGGACTGTTCGCCTTTTACAAATCATCTAAAAAGTTTACAGTACCTAGACTCGGTGATAAATATGACACCCCTGTGAAATGTTCAATTCAAAACGCTATAATTTAGATTCTATGAATGAAAAACTACCAAGAAAAATAGCAAAGATCGCGTCTCCTCAATGTACTACATTTTGGCCACTTGCTATGTATATTTAGCTGATTCATTGTCAGAACTTATTTTCGAAAAACCTGTGTGTATACAATTTATTAGATGCATGCTACACAATAACAATCTCAAATGAAAGAAAGAATGAAAGGATCTGAAGTTTGAAGAGTATTTCAGTACTTGAATGATTATTCGGTCATTAGGTTGCACAAGGCAAACGCAGGCAGTTTAGCGTTCACTCAAAGTCTGTAGAACACTAAACATGTCAGGCAGTATAACCAAGGAAATGGAAGTATGTTAAATACACTTACATGTTATTGTTGTTTTTAAATGTCAAGCCCTTATATGTTAAAGCATGCTGTTAACTCTTAACACGCCATGAGGCTGCATGCACGCTATTGGTATAGTGCTTTATACAGGCAAGCACGCTATCGATTGACTGCTCTCTTCAAGCAAGAGAGCCATCGCCTTGCTGCTTTGTGCATGCATGCACGCTTTTGAGATAGCACTTGAACATGTCTCCAAATAAACCTGGCACAGGGGGGATTAGTGGCTGGCACAATGGGGATTAGCAGCGTGGCACTGGGCTGTATTCATTATGGCAGGATAGGAGTTAAATGACATTTTCTATCATATAAGTCAATAACCTCGCAACTTTTGAAATTTGGCTTGCAAAAGGGGGACAGTCCCTTTAAGCCAAGATATAGTGTATAATTCTATACGTCACTAAAATGTTTTAGCCAAATCGGTATTCTGAAGCTCTAAACTATATTTCAGTGACGTAGATGCAATACATTTTAACTTAAACTACTTTGCCGAATACACCCCCAGATCAAAGAAACCCATGAGATTTTATCACCCATTTGCCCGTTTTTCAAATTGTTATCATGTGTATGGTTATTATTACCATTTGTATTATTAATATTACTATCATGATTACTATGAGTATGCATTGCGGTACGCTATTCGTAGTATACTATATCACAGCGTTTACAATAGATTGCAAAATAACTATACAACATACAATATCATACAAACAAAATCAATTGGGATCAATTGGGAAATAGGTATGTTTTAAAGAGCTTTTTAAAACATCCACTAATGGAGCAGATTCAATATGTGAGGGTAGTCCTTTCCAGTGTCCACTCCTTAGCTGCTGTAACAGTATCCTGCCTTACTATAATAGTCCTCAGAAAAGTAAAACGAAATGGGTCTGCATTGGAGCGAAGATGTGTACGCAAATGTCGATTCGTATCAAGACATGCATAACAGTTAAACAACAATCTTGTACATGTCAACAAAGTGACTAAATCCCTTTAAGAACAAGAATAAGCACATCGGTGAGTGTATGTTTAATTAGCGTTATAAGCGTTGCGAAATTGGTTTATTGTCAAGTTATATTTAATTTTCATTGTTTTAGTCTTTTAGAAATTAAATTTAAACTGTAAACTTGATCACAGGTATAGTATAGTTTTTACCGGATGTTCACAGTCACGCGATGGTAATTTTTTCTCGTAAACATATCCGCAGGCCCTGGATCCTAATTGTTGTTATGGTTCGTTAAAACATATAGACTCTATGGTTAAAGGAGACCACCACGCGAATAATACCAAAGGGTCATAACAATAATACATATATTCCATTTTTTTATAACGCTTTTTAACAATTAAGTCTCAAATATTGTATTACATTGGTAGTATTTAGCCAACCATCATTATTCAAGCGCTAAAACAATACAAGGAATACATTCCTGCCAAGTACCAATTTACTACACCTTGGTTGAGGGCATTACATGTGGATGAAGTTTCTTTTTGAAGGGAACACGTGCCGTGGCTGGGACGAAGGCCCCATCTGGTACCGTTATTTTATTTCAATTTGTCTACAACTTCCCAAAGGGTTGTATTATACATAAACAATGCAATTCATCACTGAAAACATAATTATGGAAATATCAGTTTTCCCAAAAGGAGATAATACATTGGGTATTTGGTCATGTTTACATTTCAGATGTTTGTTCTGGTGGTCAAAATATTTGACTTTGTTAAGAAATGAACTAAAACAACAAAAACTAGATTTTGAATTCGTCACTTTTGACGAATTAAGGTTATACGTATTGAAATATTGACTTTTCAACGCCTAATACACTGTTGGTCATAATGTTGGAATATTTTTTTTTTAGATCCAACTTTATTCTTTTTCCTGATTTTTGCGCCTAATGAATCATTTTAGACTAAAAAAATCATTACATTATGTTTCCAAACTACCAATGTACAATACATGGTAGCATGAATTTGCATTAATTAATTTATTCTTTTGTTTTGAGCTTTGAAAGGCAGGACCTTTGATGATTGGCCCCTTTCCTTCTCCAAAGCGTATGTCCAACGAGTCATCATTATGGGTCATTTCTCAAAGTTGGCCGTGAGATTTTCAACCAAAATTGGCACAGAGGCTCTCGAGGCCACACCCGGTCCAATGCCATTGGCTACCCGCCGAACGATTCTTGTGCTCCACCAGTAAGGGGTGTCAACAAGCAATGTCCACTATTTCGTTGGACCACCGCAGGTTAAGGTCTGTAAAGTCCTCAGATGTCATCGAGAAAAGGGTCAATTAAAGCCAAAATTATCTCTAGGACGTTTACGATTGACCACCAGGATAGATTATCGCAAATTGCTTAACCTGTGCCGTAGAAACCGGAAATGCCAAAAAGGAGCCTTCGCCGACTATGAAGAAAACACTATGGAATCAACGCCTTCCGCCAAACTGTACATCAGCAATCCCTCTACCATGGTCACATAGCAAGACAAACTACCAAGTGTCCACCCAATACCATGTAACCGAGATTTACCGGACGTCCCTGAACTAGGGAGCCCAGAAGATTTCCGCCTGGACACTAGAGATATGTCATCGTAATGGGTACGAGCCATACCACTGTTGGGACGTCACAAACTCAAGTCGTTTAGTGAATGTAGCCAACTTGGAACTTCTCGCCACGTAATCGGCGAACCATTAGTCTTCCATCTGTTCGGTCAAGGATGTTATGGCTCGTACCCATTAAGATGACATATCTCTAGTGTCCAGGCGGAAATCTTCTGGACTCTCTAGTCCAGGGACGTCCGGTAAATCTCGGTTACATGGTATTGGGTGGACACTTGGTAGTTTGTCTTGCTATGTGACTATGTTAGAGGGATTGCTGATGTACAGTTTGGCGGAAGGCGTTGATTCCATAGTGTTTTCTTCATAGTCGGCAGAGGCTCCTTTTTGGCATTTCCGGTTTCTACGGCACAGGTTAAGCAATTTGCGATAATCTATCCTGGTGGTCAATCGTAAACGTCCTAGAGATAATTTTGGCTTTAATTGACCCTTTTCTCGATGACATCTGAGGACTTTACAGACCTTAACCTGCGGTGGTCCAACGAAATAGTGGACATTGCTTGTTGACACCCCTTACTGGTGGAGCACAAGAATCGTTCGGCGGGTAGCCAATGGCATTGGACCGGGTGTGGCCTCGAGAGCCTCTGTGCCAATTTTGGTTGAAAATCTCACGGCCAACTTTGAGAAATGACCCATAATGATGACTCGTTGGACATACGCTTTGGAGAAGGAAAGGGGCCAATCATCAAAGGTCCTGCCTTTCAAAGCTCAAAACAAAAGAATAAATTAATTAATGCAAATTCATGCTACCATGTATTGTACATTGGTAGTTTAGAAACATAATGTAATGATTATTTTTAGTCTAAAATGATTCATTATGCGCAAAAAACAGGAAAAATAATAAAGTTGGATCTAAACAAAAAAATATTCCAACATTATGACCAACAGTGTATGATGATGTCATAACATTTACTTGGCATAAATGAATAACACAAAATAGGGTAACAATATTAATCCAAAGGGGAGGGGGGAGCTCTTAAATTGACCAAAAATTGACCATATTGCACCTTTCCTTTGGCCGATTTTGGCCAGGTTTTCAGTATGTTAAAGCTGAGTTTCCGCTACACAATCATTTTTTCGATTTTATTTTGCGATTTGAGCACGGGAACAGGCGGTAATTGAAGGTTGAACTTTTGTTTTACTTTATTGTGCACTATGATGACTTTACCAAATCTGATTGGCCATTTTTAGATATGTAAAAATATGTGCTACTCATACTCTTTCAGAATATGTAAAAATATTTGAATATATCCATGTATCAAAGAAGTTATGACCGATAAGAGAAGGGCATGTTTGACCAGATTTAGCCAATTGTCACACTCTTGCGCGATTTCAACTTTAACCGGTCAATTCGATGACTTTATAACGTTTACTCTGCAAAAATGAGGTATGAATTCGTATCTAGAACTCATAATCTATCCGAATATTATATTAAAATTGGGTGTTTGTGGACTTTAAAAAAAGTTATGGCCGAATAAAAAAAGGATGTTTTTACCATATTTTGCCAATTTGCGTTCGCCCGTAATTTTGACTTTGACGCGCGCGTACTCCGTTATTATGAGTCAACAATGACTCAAATTGATAGGGTGTGTTGAGAGATGTAAAAGGATTGCAAAACATGTGAACAATCGGCATTTTCCCCAATTATTTGTGTTACACACGCAAATACGCGTGGCAGACTAATCACAATTGTATAGAGACACATTATAGTTCCTGAATTCATATTATTAGATAATTTAAACCACAGCACTTTTAAAGCATAACCTCAGCTACAACATATCGAAATCTGGGAGAAAATCAATGGAGAATAAGCGAGATATGGTCGGAAGTCTGCTGTGATTGTTTTCAAAATCGATTAAAATAAGTTAAAATGCGCATTTTCAACTTTAACCGTCAATATGATGACTTTATAACATTTACTCGGCATAAATGAGGTATGAATTCGTATCTACAACTCATAATCTATCAGAATATTAAAAACAAATTGGATGTTTATTGACTTAAAAAAAAGTTATGGCCGAAAAAAAAAAAATGTTTTTACCATATTTTGCCAATTTGCGTGTGCGCGTAATTTTGACTTTGACGCGCGCGTACTCCGTTATTATGAGTCAACAATGACTCAAATTGATAGGGTGCGTTGAGGGATGTATAAGAATTGCAAAACATGTGAAAAAACGACAATTTTCTTATTCATTTGCGTTACGCGCGCAAATACGCGCGCGCCGACGCGCACGCGCGGAATTTTTTGAAACGCTTAAAATTGTCTGAAACATATAGTAAATTACTCGGGTTAGGGTTTTGATCATTTTTAAATTTTTTTTTTCATTTGACGGACGCGTACGCGCGCGTCTCCGAGTGTAAGCGCACGCGCATGAACTTGAAATATGACGATTGACCTGATTAATATTGATGCGAAATTTGAAGTGAAATTGATGATGCATGACTGAGTTATGATGATTATTGAAATTTGACAAAATGGCGTCCTGATGACGTCACAGTGATTTGACGAGATTAAAATGATTACGTTGCACTAAGTCAGATGATAGGTTATACATATGTATATGTATAACCTAATAAAAATCTTGACGAAATCAATAGGTTATACATATGTATATGTATAACTTAATTAAATCTGTTCATATCTCTACAATGCATGGATAATATTCAACAGTTTCTGGAGGGAAGGTGTATATCATACATATTTACTGATATGCAAGTTTTCAAGAAAATTGAATAAAGGTTGCTACGACATTCTATTCATGCAATCGGTTCATTAATGGCCTGCTTAAAACGCTAATTTCACTTTCGAAATGGATGTAAAGTTTCTTGAGCTATTTTCTCGGCATCTTATTTCCAGACCGTTCAATATTTGCCTTAGAAAAGCGTCAATAACTCTGCGTTGCAGAATCATTATGAGACAAACTTTATTGCTGAATCGAACTAAATACAAATCCAGAAAATCAACTTTGTCGACTTTTGGTTCTTCTACGTAGGACGGGTCACATATAAGCAGTGGCTATTTCTTATTTGAGGGGCAGGATACAAATACCACCAGGCCAATGGCTTATTTATAAATAATTGTGGGATGTTAACTTATGAACGGCAATAGTAAATACAGTGTTACACGTGCTGAGTGAGCTAAATGACGTCAAGTGGCATGCATTATAACGCGTATATTACGTAACTTACGCACGTGCACGCATATTCAATTTGTACTCTTCCTCATCAAAACAAAACAAAAACATATTATACTACTTTCTGTAGTGCAAGTTAATTAAAATTCATCACAAAATATATCACGAGGAAATATGGCATTTGCATATTTCAAATTTCAATGAATTAAATCTACAACAACAAAAAGAATTTGCTCAAAAATATAAAATACTGTAATATTAATATATCAAGTTGTCATACAAAAGAGCATACAATTTTAATGACAGATTAAACTTTATTTATTCAAAATCGGTTCAGAAATGGCTAAAATATCCATAAACTAATCAATTGTAATAATTGTGGGGCTCCACAATTATTCGATAAATTTGAACCAGTCGTTCTTCCTCTTTTCAAAAAATTACAAAAAACAGGTTTCCAAATAGTTGTTGATTGTCACTATTTCAACAAAACATCACATGCACAATATTTTATTTTAAATGGTTGATACCAATGAGCTTTTAGAGAGCGCCCTATTGAGTTTGAACAGCTCTTTTAAAAAAATTGATAACAGGATTTCACTTAGTCATTTGTAATTTTGTATTAATTTTTGGCATGGTGGAGTTTATATAGATTTAGTTTGTAATGTAATGGTGCACGTTTTGGTTACTGAAATTAAGTTTAACCAACATTGTACTCTCTTTACCAAAACTCAACTATCCCTTTAAGATACAATGTGGTATGGTTAATATTTGTATTGACTGAGGACAATGACAAACATATTTTCTTTGAGTTATAACCATAAGTTCGTATTTGCATAATTCTAAGGGTTTTACAGATTATATTCACAATATCCTAAAAATATCGGAGCATAAAATATTTTATCTAGTGATTCGCATCGATTGTTTCTTTACCTTTACATTGTGGCCATATCAAAACAGAACGGTAAACCTTCTAAAATATTTTGACGGATAAACTGGTTTCTGTGGGTTGGAAATCATTCACTGAGAAAATAATTATACCAAAATCAGCAGTTTGTGTTTATTAGATTTCGTTCTAAGCTGCTTTTTAAAAACCCTATATCAGGGTTAAAATTTGACCAATATCGATACATTTTAGACCCGTTATTTTGCATCCCGATTACTTGACGTCATCATTTAGATATACATCTCCATTTTCTGGTTCAACCGCAAATTGTGAAGACTGCAAATTAACATTGTATGTTCCCAGCTCAATACTATGCCAAGTAAAGGATGCCAAATAGCTGACCAGAGTTTTGTTCAAGTTGGTCGAATTTGAAACCACACATGGGAACACAAAACGCGACTAAGAACGAAAACTGCCTCACCAATAGTGATAATCTTGGGGAAATTTTTCTAATTAAAATATCCCCCATCTAATTAATCCAGTCTCCCTGTCTCTATTATATGCATTATGGGCAGTATGCCGTTCCGTTTTATGGGCCACCCTGTATGGGGATCACTCACCTACACCAGCCAGGCTCACAAAGAGAACAGTAACCCAGGCAAGTTCCATCTTCACTGATCTGTAAAATATAAGCAAAACAATGGCTCAAGTTTGGCGGTGGGCCAAAGCCGGAAAAGGTAACATAAAAGGATCTTGTAATTTTATTGACTATTGAAAAAAGTGCTGAACGGTTGATTATGATTTTTTTTAATTTTTAGATCTAATATGCAATGTGTGACAAGTTCAGTTTCGTAAAGAGGGCGCTGCACAAAATATTTTTTGTTGTGAGATAATGAAAAACTGAGTGAAACATTCGAAAGAGCTTACAATTTTAACGGCAGAATAAACTTTATTTGATTAAATCGGTTCAAAAACTGCTAACATATCAATCTGATCGGAATAAATATGGGGGCCAGATTTAATTATCCGCCGATTTAAATTTTATTTTTTAATGCTTACACTTTTTCCAACATTTTCAAAAGAAGTTTTTAAACAGTTGTTGATGATCTCTATTTAATTATTATTTCAACTAAACATCATTTTTAGAGAGCGCCCTCTTGTGTTTTAATGGCTCTTTTAGTAATGATAACAGGTGTTTTACTTAGTCGTTTGTAATTTGTATACCTTTCGAGCATGGTGGAGTTATAACTATTATTTTAAAGGGATATTCCCTCTTTTGCAAGCCAAATTTCAAAAGTTGCGAGGTTATTGTCTTATATGAAAGAAAATGTCATTTAATAGCATGCCTGAAAAAATTAGGGATTGAAATCTATTTTTTGTGGAGTTATAGACCTAAAACTAATAAACCGTCGTCCAACAAACAATTGTGCATTATATGTATATTCACCCTGTAAGGAAGTTCGTACACGGATTCCATGAAGTACCACAACGCTATGCGTGACCCCTACGTGACCCGCGCTAGCTACGTGACCCGCGCACACATAAGAATAGCATGACCGCACACTAGGCAAAATAACCAAACCTCGCTTAAACTGACTACATGTAATTACATATTCTTCATTTTTTAGATTTTTTTTCCGTGACATACCTTTACAAATGCCGGCTTCACAATACCTTTACAAGAATAAGTGCAATTTAGTTGTAATATTATGCTAAATCAGTTAAACTCTTTTATTGACCGATATATAGTCTGATGGAGGAACGCATTCGTTTTTCATTCATAGAATCCAAATTATAGGGCTGTTCGATCTGATTTTGTTTGTGTGTGTTTCATTCATGCCCATCCGTCAACTGGAAACTGTTCAGACGTTTTGTAAAAGAGGGACTGTCCCTTTAATACGCGTAGTTTGCGGTTGCACCATGTGAGAGGGGAGGATTGGTGAGTCCTGAAAAGGACTGATTGTATTTTTTCTAGGATAGTCCTAAACAAGTATGATTTATATTTTATCTTCTGAGTTAACTAAAGTAGATTATTTGTCTTGGAATATAACATTTTCAAAATGGTAATACTTGTGGTTTTGAAGATATTGTAGAACAAAAATATTACATTTAAAGGGATAGTTGAGTTTTGGTAGAGAGGGCGCTAGACTACTTTTTTTGTGAGGTAATGAAAAACTGAGTGTAAAATTTGAAAGAGCATAATATTTAAATAATAAAATAATCTTTGTTTGATCAAAATCGGTTCAGAGACGGCTGAAATATCCATAAATATAACAATTTGTAATAAAGCTGGGGCCCCAGGTTTATTAGAGAATTTTGAACCAGCCGTTACAAATTCAAAAAATGCTTCCTCTTTTCATAAAGTTACAAAATAGGTTTTTAAATAGTTGTTGGTTATTTCTCTATCTAATCACTATTTCAACAAAGCATCACATGCACAATATTTTATTCAAAATGGTTGAAACCGATGAGTGTTTAGAGAGCGCCCTCTTACGTTGTAACGGCTCTTTTTGAATGATAACATGATCTTTACTACGTCATTTGTAATTTTGTGTTCCTTTCTAGTACAATCACGCTTGAAAGAAGACAATAAATGTGTGTTCATCTAGACGTCAGAAGAGATTGTATTTTAAAAACTAAAATAACAAAAAGGTTGATAGCCTTTGAATTTATAGCTTAGCAAAGGGTACAAAGTCTATCGAGACGGCACTGAATTGGCCATCCCTCCGAATTCATCTATTCTTTATTTTTGTTTACTGTGAAATAGTTACAAGTTTTTTTCTAGTCCTTGTACTTTTTGTTTAAATGTTGATTTCGGAAAATAAATACTACCGTAACCCTAACACTAACCCTAACATGATTGTATGTATATTTTAAATTAGTAAGGTGGACGATACAATAATAATCGTTTTACAAAGTTGATTAGTTTCGTGTCGCTTGTCAGGCGTGTATGATTGATTGATAGTATTTTGCTACGCAACTCCAACACCTCGTTATAAACCTCGCACCCTCTGACCAAGTGCTGTAAACCTATTCGCCATTAATACGTTTTCACACTTCCTCCTTCATTAATTTGTGTTTCCCGCCATAAAGTTGCACAACTAAATATTGATCAAGTAGTCATCCGTATATCATTTATTCAGTCTACCTCTTTACCCAGCCCCCCCCCCCCCCTGCCGCTAAAGTGGTGGAACCCTATTCACCATTAATTCGTTTTACACTTCCACAATGCGTATCCCACCATGTAAGTTGTACAACTAACCCTAACCCTAAGGATAATAGGATAGTACAGATCTGAAGGAGAAGGATTAGGATAAGAGGAAGAAGAAAAGGAATACGGAAAGAAAAAGAAGAAGAAGAAGAAGAAGAAGAAGAAGAAGAAGAAGAAGAAGAAGAAGAAGAAGAAGAAGAAGAAGAAGGAGTAGAAAAATAAGAAGAACAAAGAGAAGGAGAATAACAAGAAGAAAAAGAAGAATAAAGAGAAGAGGAAGAAGAACAAGAAAAACTGACTGTCAAATTTGAAAGAACATACAATTGTAATGACAGAATAAACTTTATATGAACAAAATCGGTTCAGAAACGGCTGAAATATCCCCAAAACATACTTGTATTAAAAAATTCTTCACCATGGGATATTTTGACTTTTTAGAAACATTTATAAAATGCTTAAAGACTACTTAAACAAATTTGAATTTGTCATGTGTTTTATTGTTTTATTATTTTTTTCGTTTATATAATTTTAAAAACTTTAAAAAATAACATTGAATGCCATTTGAAGAACTCCAAATACAAATTGTGTAACGTTTTACATAATTTGAACATTTCAATGCGTTTTTGTATATAACTGAACGTGCACTTTTTAAGTCCTTTGTATAACACATGACTTAAAATGACACGTGACACATTAACCGAAGATATTATGCAGTCAAATTTGGTAGCAAAAGATGCACACGACTCTACAGAACACAAATCTGAAGCAATGTCATGATATCATAATGCTCTTTAGTGTCATTGTGAAAATAGCAGAGACAAACCTTCATGAACCCTAAGGATTTAAGGCGCTATTAACGTACATTATGGGTTAAATCGTTTGTACGCGTTTTGTGGACTTCCAGTAGCTAGATCTACCTAGGTTGTGATCCTAGAAGGTCATATAAGACATTTCTGGTGCACAACCTTTTATAACATTCCATGTTTGATATCCTAAAAAGGGGGGTGTTTGCTCCATGGGTATAATCTCTTTAAAATAATAAACTGCATAATAAAACTGCATGAGGGAATAGTGATAGAGAATGAGACATGAAGAAAGAAAGAATAAAAGAAGAAAATGAATAGAGTGTTCTAGAGACACGCGAAGAGAGAATTCAGAGAAGAAAAAATAGAAATTAATACAGAAAAACAAGATGAAACAAAGAAATCGAGAGCGTTAAGCCCGTGAGAGAAAAAAAAAAGAGAGAAATTACATGGCGAGAATGAAAGAAAAATTAGAAAAGAAAAAATAAATAAAATGGAGTGGGTAGATGGAAAATAAGAAAGAAAGCCTGTGTGAGAGAAATGGGCTGGGGGAAACATGGTGGGTATGTTCAACTGCCCCTGCTTCCTGGTTGGAGAATCCTGTCCCTTTGTGACCCCTCCCCCATTATTACATTTTATGCATTATGTATCCCCCCATGCAGTGGCGTAGCGTGGTCGGACTGATTGGGGGGGGGGGGGGGGGGGGGCACACCTTATGTATTTCTTTGTTGTTTAAAAAAATGGCCTCTTACGTATTCTATTGTTTTTTTCGAAATTATTGGGGGGGGGGGGGCACGTGCCCCCCCCCCCCCCCCCCCCGTAGCTACGCCACTGGGGGGGGGGGGGCACACCTTATGTATTTCTTTGTTTTTTCAAAAAATGGCCTCTTATGTATTCTATTGTTTTTCGAAATTATTGGGGGGGGGGCACGTGCCCCCCCCCCCCCCCGTAGCTACGCCACTGCCCCCATGTACGATGGATCCAGGACATTAAACTAAAGCGGGCATAATTTGTTTGAATGCTTACGGAATCATTCATACAAAATGTTGGTCAGCAAGTGGGAAGGGGGGGGGGGGGGGGGTTAGATGTGAAATTTTTGTTATTTTTGCTGCTAAATGGGGCAGGGCATTGTCAATTACCTAGGCCCCCTTGACCTTGCACCCCACCCCCATCAACCCCATAGCCAGACAATATAAATCCACGAAATATCTGATGACATCAAAATGAATCTATCTCTGGTATGTAAAATTTCGGTTGGAAAAGGTACTACATCCACTTTCGTTTGCAAAAGGTACTAGATCCAACAAAATATAAAAATGATTAATTCATTAAAAATAAATGTATGGACCTGGATTTTTTTTAAGAGTCGATTTAGTGTTGTATTATATAACAGTACAATGGGGGAAAATATCATTCCCATCTGACATTGCTAACTATGATAATCAAAAAGTCACATTTTTCTCAGAACTTGAAATTATGGATGTAGTACCTTTTGCAACCGAGCTCTTCATATTGAGGAAATATAATATTGAACGGTCATAACAAAAACCAACTTGATTATGTCTGAATTATGTCAACTAAAAGATTAAATTAATAACCTCCAATAGTAAATTATAATGACAAAATAATTCGCCTGGACAATTGGCTGTGAGAAAACAAAAACAGTAAAAGTACGTTGAATATAAGTTAACCAACAAGCAGCCATTCTTGGTGAAAGATCACATTCTTGAAAGTAACCGAAATACATAGAAATATTAAAATATTTAGAAATATTACTTAACAGGTATAAAGTGAATTTAAGAATTCGAAGAGAGGCAAATTCTGCCACGAAATATCACAGAATCGGTAAAATTTGAATTGGTGTTTGCAGCTTTATAACTAGATTTTTGTTCTTACTTCTAATTCAATCGGACAAATACCATGTGGACGGTCTGACATCTTTCAGCAATGGTCGATAAAAGCTTGAAGATAATAACTGAAATCTGCGATGATATTTTCAGGATTAGACAATTAGACAAGAGACCAGATATGTAGGAATTGATCAACATAATCAATTCAGTTGGACAACAGATTCCTATAAACCGTCTGACAGCTTTCAGCAAAAGTCGACTTATTATGTCACGCAGGTTCGAAGAGAGTTCAAATCTGCGATTAAATTTTCAGGATAAGGAAATATCTGTGACAGAATATTGGAATCTGTCAAATATTGTATTTTAATTAAGTTGGACGATAAATACCTGTAAAGGTTCTGACAGTTTTCAGCATTGGTCGACAGGATATGCAATGATTTCAAGAGAGTCGAAATATGCGATGAACATTTCAGGATAAGGACAAATCTGCGACATAACATTGGAATGGTCAAAATATTTATTTAAATAAGACTAAATATACCTGTAGGACGTCTGACAGCGTTCAGCAATGCTCGAAGTTTGAAGAGAGAGAGACGGAGAGATGATATCTGCGATGCAATTTCCAGGAATGAAATAAAAAACTGTGATGCTCGTGAAGTCTGGTATCATGAATGTCAATAAATTAAATTCGACAGGAAATTGTAATAATGGCGTGGCTGCGATACGGAGTGCGGCTTACGTTAAATGATAAAGGGCATCGGGGTTGGGTACGCCATTTTTTTCAAGGGGGGGGGGCAAACTCTCTGTTCTTTATGATATTCTCAACCATTGTTTTATAACTTTTGGATAAAATTATTACTGGAATCACCTATGTTTTCCTTTTTGTTTGGTTGTTTTCTATTCGTTAACGGAGTGAGATGGGGGGGGGGGGGGGGGGGGGGGTCACTAATCAGGCCCCTATGTCCTTGCCCACCAATCATCCACCCGTACCAAAGTCAACGGGTGCGGAAATAAATAATATATATTTTTCTTACAGTTCTTTCGCTTATCATATTTATGATCGCTTGCTCTACACTCATCCTCATTTGGTCTACATCCCCTTTTGTTCGATACTACTTGGAGCCGGTTTCCCAACTCCATAACCAATAATTGGCCGGCTGTACGCCTAAACCTAGTCCCTTACCTTACTCTTAAACCCTTACCAAAACTCTCAATTGTAATCCGAATTAAAAACAAACCCAAATTCTGCTTTTACTTGTAGACGTGGGAGTGGACCATAATGGGTGTATACGTACCAAGCGGCTAGTTTATTTCACGAATACGTTGTGCAGTGCGGCATAACCTGGTCACATATCACCCGATAGCGTAAAATGATGCCCGACGAATAGACCATTTGCGTAATCAAATTATCCGATAGTGAATGTTGTCTCTATTGCTTCATACACAAAACATTCTGCGGGATAGAACAACGTATATCGCCCGACACGGAATGGACAAGAAAAGCAGATGAACCGGGACGGGCGGCCGGATTGAAAATGTTACTCTCCTTTGGGCATCCGTTTACACTATCTGGTGATATGTGATCGGGCCTTATATAATGAAGCATGAACGTGGGAGGTCGGGCTTGGCTAGGTACTCGGGTTCACACGGAATAAGGTATACGATGCCACAACTTAAAGGGATAGTACCATTTTCCAATTACCAATCCTCAAAATCAAATTGTAATTATAGCGATTCCCACATACATTGCTGTATACGTATTAACAATTGAAGCATGGAACAGTTTGGTTTTTCAAATTTCCCTTTCGTTAAGAAGATATTTAAGATTGAATAGTCACTGAATACACTGAATAGTCGTCACCGTGTACAAAGTCAGTCCAAAAGTTATTAAATATTACTTTGCATTTTTGATCATTACTAGGCCATATAACGTCCATTTAACTTTTTCACGTAATACCCTGTGGACATATCAGATAACAACAATATACGTTGTATCAACCTTCCATCACTTTTTGCAAATATTAAGTGACAAGTGCAAAAAGTGATGCGTGGTTAATAAAGTTTGTTTTGGTGAGACCTGATTTGTCCAGAAAGTAATGTGTGAACATATCACGTTAATTGGATGTTATTTGGCAATAAATGAGCGAAAATGCAAAGTGATATTAACTTACTCATTGCTGCCACTTACTTTGTACACGGCTGAAACGATCTCCTAGATTGTTTAACGTCCAAACACTTCAATGGTAAATATCTTTTTAACGAAATGGAAATTTGAAAAATCGAAACTAGTCCATGCTTTTACTGTTTATATGAATACAACATGGTATGAAAGAACCATTACAGTTACAAACAAGTTTTTAATAATTTGGACAATGTGGCTAGATCCCTTTAAAGTGATTTTAAAATGTTTGTGTTTATGTTTTGTTTAATTATTATGATTTCTATTGTGGGTTATTCTGATTATAATTATTTCTCACTTTTGCCATTTATCTGGTGCCCATGGAAAAACAGTAGTAGGGCATAATGCTCTACAGCTGAATGGCTGAATAAGGGTTATCCAGCTAATAATCTTCAATATTGATCACTTGCAATCTGTTTTGTATCTAAATCATTTTGTTTGTTTCTTATGTGTGTACGATTTGTGATATTTGTTTGTTTATAATTATGTGTGTACATTCCTGTATTGTTTGATGTTGAATTTTGTTTTACTTCTGTAAACAAGCAACCAATCTATACAATACATTAACTTTGTCAAAAATTTACCAATTAATCACGTGAAGCTTTGCACACTTATATTGTACCTTGTTGTTTGGCTTCTGGTAACAGAAGAATGATTTGGGTTTTGATATTTCACATTACAGTACATGATAATTTACGTATGCAATTTCTTCAATTTTTACCCTATAAACTTAAACCAAATGGATTTTTTTCATATCAAAATGTTTGTTGACATCATAAGAAACCTTCATTAGCAGATTTAATCACAAAAATATCATAAAAATAGGTCAAAACTATATATGACTTAATTCTTTTTATATTCATTGTTTTGCGCTATTTTGTCCTTAAAAACAAAGAAAAACAAAAGAAATATCCATGAAATTTTGTTCAGGTCATGACAACCTGTTACTGATCATAAATAGAATATTTCATGTCAATGCCTGGACAGTACAATGAGTTTACAAAACCTATGTACACATATTACACTACTTTTGTGTTATAATGTAATATATAAAATCACTTTCAATATAAGTTTACTAGATACTGTTATACTGTTACTAATTGAAGATGAAAATACCATGTCAATACCTTGGGTTTTGTATGGAAAGATTGTTCAATTCAAATAAAAAAAAAAAAACATTCGGAAAATTATGAGAAACATAGTTTTTTTAGTAATTCTTATTACTTCTATTGTTTTCCGCCATTTTGTTCTTGAAAAACAAAGAAAAACAAAGAAAAAACAAAAACAAACAAGTGACATCTATTTTCTGATATTGTGACTTTACATTTGTACAGTTTATAAATTTCAAATAGAAAACACTTCAGAAATGTTCCCGATATACTTGTTTAGTGCAAGGAAAACAAAATAAGACTTAAATTGACAAACATGCCTTTCAGAAAGTGGTTACCATGGCAACAGAAAAAAACCTGACAATTTTAAAGTTCATACCACAATGTTCCCTATAAAATGTACGGAAAAGTCACTGCATTTGGTGTAAATTGGATGAAAAATGTGGGCGTGGCAGTACAAAATATGGTGGGGGGGGGGGGGGCTCATTCAGCCCCCCCCCCCCCCCCCTCCCCTTAGGCTTGATAGGGTTAAAGGATATGGTCAAACGTTTAGTACATGTTTTGATTAATTTCATTTTTTTCAGCAATTCAATCGCGAATATCTCGGAACCCTTTAACTACGCCTCATACAACAACAATTACACTCGGTGCACGAAATCAAACTTGTAAAGGGAGTAATTTTTAGGTTGAGTTTTTATTGAACAAATTTATAAGGCAAGCCCATTCCACCACGGTAAAATTATGGACGAAGTATTGAATTTGAAACAAGAGAAAAACATATTATAGGCGTAGTACTAGTTGTAGACAAGAAATTATATTCATCCTTGCAATATATCGCTATCAAACTTATTACACAGCAAACCTGTCATAGCGGCCAACTGTCCATAGCAGCCAGCCTGAATATAGCGGCCAATTACGATTGTACAGAGGGGATGCGATCGATTGTGACCACTTGTAATTGTGATCGATCGATGGTCTTCAAAAATTGCAAAATAATAATTACAAGTTCAGTCAAACCTGCCCTAGTGGCCACTTGTAGTATTGATTCAACCTGCTTAAAGATGAATACCAGTTTCGGGAAAGTAGCCGAATACATCTATATTGATCAATATTGTTGAATATGTATTGAAATAGGGCTTGTGTCGTAAAATCCGAACCTAAGCATCGTTAAATACAGAAATATCGGAATAAATCCAATATCCGCCTGTGAAATTCATAAATCCACCGCCCCTTCAGACCTGTCAGCGCCGCTAGCGCTGGGGGAGATATCGACAAGCTAGGGACAAGCCCGTATAGCGAGCACCTCGTGTACACCTCGTGGTCGTAATACACGTAGCGTATGAGCGATTCCGCCTTGGCGATATCTTTATCTGCAGACGATCAATTTATAATTTTGCAAATATATCAATTAGTAGGCAGTTTCTTGGCCAAATTTGGATAATCCTATATTAGTACAATTATATTCTATCACATTATTGGTTATAAGAGCTTCCATTTCATTTTGTTGAGAGGGGGGCGTTTCCAAAACTGGCCTTTACCTTTAACGTAGCCACCAAAAGCGATCCCCTGTAGCTGGAGAGACAACTTAAATTAGAACAGTTTGTCTATATAGCTAATCTATTCAGAGGGGCCACTTTTTTCGTTACCCTAGCTAGGTGGTCACTATACACATGTTTAACTGTACAATGTTAAGGCCCCTGTTTAGAGGGCCACTTTTCTTGTTTCCCCTAGGTGGTCACTTTACACAGCTTTGACTGTATTCGCTAACATTTGGTCATGAATAACATAGTTTACGATTAAACAAAAAAGTAATGTTAAAGGGATAGTTCAGTTTTGGTATTGGCGTTTTTTTTGTGAGGTAATGTGAAACTGAGTGTCAAATCTGAAAGAGCATACAATTTTAATTATACTTTATTTGATCTAAATACGTTCAGAAATAGCTGAAAAATTAATAAATATACCGTTTCAGAATCAATGTGAGGTCCCACATTTATTTGATAATAATATTGAAGAAAAATAGAAAAGGTTTTTTTAATTAGTGATTGATAATATCTCTATAGTCATTATTCGTTTTTAAATGACCGCCTTTTTGTGATCACGGCTTTTTTTGCATGATAACAGGCTTTTTACTTAGTCGTTTGTAGTTTTGTATATCTTTCGAGCATGGTGGAGTTTTAATTATTTTTTTGTAACGTTATAGTGTAGGTTTTGGTTACTATAATTCAGTTTGACCAAAACTGCACTATCCCTTTAAGCCCTTCACCATCCTACGTAAAACAAAAAGAAGAGGATTCTTAGTGAATGAATACAATTTATATGATATAAAAACAATGTACATCTACAAATTATTATGAAATATTATTACTATCGCATATTATGATTTTACCACTCATGAATACCTTTTTACTGTTACAATATTACTATTACGTTGTAGTGATTATGAATTAAACTAACATACATTTGTTATCGTTTTTATTCAGTTTCACTACACATGTACGATTTGTTCACTGATAACATAAGATTACATGGAACATATAATTCTATATATACCTACAATCACATCCATACGTATAATTATCTAAACACTGTTTTCAGCTTGTAAACGAGCTGTGTACATGCTCAACAAAAAGATATTTACAAATTAAAATGCATACCACCCACAATTAAATGAATCAAAGCTTTTATATAAGAATACACCTTGATGCGCAGATTTATACAACACGAAAATGCAATGCAACTATAACATACCCTAAAACTACATTTTAAAACAAATTTAAAAGCTAGATATAAACAGCATACATTTCCTTATGAAAAGGACCTATTAAATATCAGAATCAACCATCATGACCCACAAATATTATCCTATTTGTATTGTGTGTATGCATATCAAGTCGCAGGTCTGAAAACGCACTCTTCACGTGATGTCATACACAAAACTAATAACGTCCTCGGTTGCTGAAACCAAATAACATTTTAATAGGATATTTGGCAGATTCATTGACATTTGAATCTCGTTTTAAAAGAAGGGATAGCGAATAAACTAAATCTTAAAGATGGACCTGTAAAGTGTCAGATATTGCCCAAAATGACATTTGAGACTTCAATCCTGTACACAAATAATTGTAGGATATGTCCGAATGATGTGTGAAAGTTTTATTGAAAAAGAACACTGCTTTCCTAGTTAAAAAAGCGAAAATATGTGTCAGCTTTTAACACGGACGTTTATAAGGGTTATAACCGTTAGCTAACGCTTTTGAGCTGAATGATAGATATCGTCATACTAAAGGGGCATTTGAAAAAATCAAACCCTATTTTATTCTTATCTTACCATAAGCTAAACAAGACGGTAGAAGAGAAACGAGGAAGCTCCAAGTAATTTTCGTGGAGTTAGACACTTTACAGGCCTCACTTTAATTTGAAATTATTTGAATGACGCATATGGCAGGCATTTGTCAACATGTTTTATCAAGTATAGCAGTCATTCATCATGACAATTTTCACATTACTCAGATAAAGGGGTAGTTCAGTTTTGGTATAGAGGGCGCTACACGTAATGATTTTGTTGTGAGATAATAAGAAACTGATTGTAAAATTAGAGCGACTTTAAAACACATACTTTGTCGAGACAGTCAGCACCAGCGCAGCGAGAAGAACTGCGTAGCTAGTCTCTCGCCCAGTCGCTCCATTGCAAAGCGGACCAACGCACGTGCAATAGGATCCATCGACCAGACTACCAAAGCTGAGACCAGGGACTAGGAGCCCCAGAACGCTGTTCAATTGTGCAGGGTCTGCAAAGAGGGAGATAGCCTCGTAGTCATCACCTGTCAGGCATCCTTCTTGTTGGGCGGAGCAGAAACGCCGCATAGCCTCCACCGTGACATTGCCAGCTGAAATGTAATTATATACAAATGTTAACTGGTGATGGAGGGGAAATAGAAGAATATTGCTCTCCGAGAGATTTGAAATGCTATCATAAGAGTTGGACGCAGGGGGGGGGGGGGGGTGGGGGGAGGGGCTGCAGCCCCCTAGGATCTAGAAATAATTAATATTAGGAGATGATTGCCCAAATGTGAGATGTTGATCATATTCCGGCACTCGCCGTCTCACATTCAGGCAATCAACATCCGATCAGATTAAGGCCACTATACATCACACATCCGGACTTTCGCCATCTCACATTCGGGCATGTTCCATCTCTCATTTGGGCAATTGACATCTAACATTCGGGCAATCAACTCCTCACATTCAGGCTATCGTTATGACACATGCGTGCGATTAACATTTTACATTCAGCCAATCAACATCTCACATTCGTGCAATCAATATCTCTTATTTGCCCACTTGCCATCTCATTCAGGCAATGAACCTCTGACACTCGGGCGCTCGCCATCTCACGTTTAGTCACTTTCTTTCTCTCATTTAGGCAATTAGCTTCCCACATACGTGCAATCATCATCTCTCATTCGGGCAATCGTCATCTCACATTCAGGCAATCAACATCTCACATTCGTGCAATCAACAACTCACATTAGGGCAATCATTATCTAAATTTTTTCAAATTTCACGTTTGGACATTTTCTATCTGTCATTCAGGCAATTAGTCTCCCGCATTCGTGATTTGGGCAATTAATACTCATATTCGGGCAATCCATACCGAGCATGGTGGCTTAGCGGTTAGAGTGTCCGCCTCATGTACGGGAGGTCCCGATTCGAACCCAGACTTAGTCATACCAGAAAAATGGTACCATCTGCCTTCTAGCCAGGCGCTCGGCATTTATAGAATGGAGAAGGGAATGTTAATTACACGTGTTACCAGATGACTTGCCCCCTTATGTAGCTTTCGCTACATTTAGTAGACGTGTGGCCTATAGGGCTAATGAATCGGAGATAGGCGCCGCCTTATGTGCCAACATTACACGGGAAGGTCAACATCCAACATTCGAGCAATTAATCAACTTCCCAAGATAACCCAGATTGTGATTAACTGCATGAAGCTTTACTGTAAAAAGTGAATGGACACACGCTTTCCGGCGTGGTAGTTTATTTAGGTCTGTGAAGTTAGTTCCTTATTCGTTTTTCCTTATTCATTTACTTATTCAATGTGAAGTTAGCTACTTATTCAGCTCCTTATTCATTTCCTTATTCTTTTCCTTATTCAATTATTACCCTAAAAGGATGGCGATTGATCGGCGGCCACTTTAAAGAAGCCATTGACACTAATGACCTTGACCTTTTGTTTTAAAGTCCCCGATCGTCCGGATGTTGGGTCCCCTGCCTGGCGCCCACCCTTCCGAGTTCAAAAAAACACTGACCTTCATCTTGACCCCTCAAGGTCATAGGTCAAATTGGGGTCAAAAATGAATAGTACACTTTCAGGACTCTTAAAGGTCGCAAATCTGCAAAATGTTGGTACAATTGATCGGCGGTCACTTCAAAGAAGCCATTGGCACTATGACCTTGACCTTGACCCCTCAAGGTCAAATGGAAAAATTGTTCAGAAACGAGATTTTTTTTAAAAGTCCCCGATCGTCCGGATTTTGGGTCCCCTGCCTGGCGCCCACCCTTCCGAGTTCAAAAAAACATTGACCTTCATCTGGACCCCTCAAGGTCATAGGTCAAATTGGGGTCAAAAATGAATAGTACACTTTCAGGACTCTTAAAGGTCGCGAATCTGCAAAATGTTGGTACAATTGATCGGCGGTCACTTCAAAGAAGCCATTGACACTATGACCTTGACCCCTCAAGGTCATATGGAAAAATTGGTCAAAAACGAGTTTTTTTTTTTTTAAGTCCCCGATCGTGCGGATTTTGGGTCCCCTGCCTGGCGCCCACCCTTCCGAGTTAAAAAAACATTGATCTTCATCTTGACCCCTCAAGGTCATAGGTCAAATTGGGGTCAGAAATGAATAGTACACTTTTAGGACTCTTAAAGGTCGCAAATCTGCAAAATGTTGGTACAATTGATCGGCGGTCACTTCAAAGAAGCCATTGACACTATGACCTTGACCTTGAACCCTCAATGTCAAATGGAAAAATTGGTCAAAAACGAGATTTTTTTTAAAAGTCCCCGATCGTCCGGATTTTGGGTCCGCTGCCTGGCGCCCACCCTTCCAAGTTCAAAAAAACATTGACCTTCATCTTGACCTCTCAAGGTCATAGGTCAAATTGGGGTCAAAAATGAATAGTACACTTTCAGGTCTCTTAAAGGTCGCGAATCTGCAAAATGTTGGTACAATTGATCGGCGGTCACTTCACAGAAGCCATTGACACTATGACCTTGACCTTGACCCCTCAATGTCAAATGGAAAAATTGGTCAAAAACGAGATTTTTTTTAAAAGTCCCCGATCGTCCGGATTTTGGGTCCGCTGCCTGGCGCCCACCCTTCCAAGTTCAAAAAAACATTGACCTTCATCTTGACCTCTCAAGGTCATAGGTCAAATTGGGGTCAAAAATGAATAGTACACTTTCAGGTCTCTTAAAGGTCGCGAATCTGCAAAATGTTGGTACAATTGATCGGCGGTCACTTCACAGAAGCCATTGACACTATGACCTTGACCTTGACCCCTCAAGGTCATATGGAAAAATTGGTCAAAAACGAGATTTTTTTTTAAAGTCCCCGATCGTCCGGATTTTGGGTCCCCTGCCTGGCGCCTACCCTTCCGAGTTCAAAAAAACATTGACCTTCATCTTGACCCCTCAAGGTCATAGGTCAAATTGGGGTTAAAAAGTGAATAGTACACTTTCAGGACCCTTAAAGGTCGCAAATCTGCAAAATGCTGGTACAATTGATCGGCGGTCATTTCAAAGAAGCCATTGACACTATGACCTTGACCTTGACCCCTCAAGGTCATATGGAAAAATTGCTAAAAAACGAGATTTTTTTTTTTTTTAAAGTCCCCGATCGTCCGGATTTTGGGTCCCCTGCCTGGCGCCCACCCTTCCGAGTTCAAAAAAACATTGACCTTCATCTTGACACCTCAAGGTCATAGGTCAAATTGGGGTTAAAAAGTGAATAGTACACTTTCAGGACCCTTAAAGGTCGCAAATCTGCAAAATGTTGGTACAATTGATCGGCGGTCACTTCAAAGAAGCCATTGACACTATGACCTTGACCTTGAACCCTCAAGGTCAAATGGAAAAATTGGTCAAAAACGAGATTTTTTTTTTAAAGTCCCCGATCGTCCGGATTTTGGGTCCGCTGCCTGGCGCCCACCCTTCCAAGTTCAAAAAAACATTGACCTTCATCTTGACCCCTCAAGGTCATAGGTCAAATTTGGGTCAAAAATGAATAGTACACTTTCAGGTCTCTTAAAGGTCGCGAATCTGCAAAATGTTGGTACAATTGATCGGCGGTCACTTCAAAGAAGCCATTGACACTATGACCTTGACCTTGACCCCTCAAGGTCATATGGAAAAATTGGTCAAAAACGAGATTTTTTTTTTAAAAAGTCCCCGATCGTCCGGATTTTGGGTCCCCTGCTTGGCGCCCACCCTTCCGAGTTCAAAAAAAATTGACCTTCATCTTGACCCCTCAAGGTCATAGGTCAAATTGGGGTCAAAAATGTATAATGTTAATATGTGTTCATAATATATAAGCTAATGCATACAAAAGATATACAAAATTAAAGGAGCTACAGCGCTTAGATGCCTAATTCTCACAATTATGCTCTCTATACGTAATTCTTCCTCAAAACAACGAATTTGGCAGTAATTTCGCATGAAATCAATCAATTTGGGGGTATTAAGTAAATATGTTATTGTCCTGGGAACGCCCCTTTTAAATCGCCAAAATGTGACGCCATCTAAAGAGCGGACTAATGAACTCAATTCTGTAGATGACGTAAGCTAATGAATTATCAATCACGCTGCCGATTCTGGACCATAAATGTGCGGGGTGGGGCGTATTAAAACTGGCTGCCAAGTGAGATTTTGCATCAGAAAATTAGTCTTAAATCACTACTGTGTTTATTTTCATGGAGTATTTTTTCGGCAGAACTACAGTAGTTTACAGTCATCGACTATGGAATAAGTGCAAAAGTACGTTGTATTATTTAGTTCCTTTAACTACCGCGATGAATTTTTGTAATGAAAGACTGAATACATAATGAGCAACTCACAATTTCAAAATAGTTTATTTCAAGTCGCTCCAGAACATTTGAGAACGATAACTCTCACATACGCGCACGCATAGCTCAGTTGTATTACCAGATACACGGCGCTTCTGTATGTGCGTTGTATCGCTGCGCGCGCGCCCTTGTAGATTTCCGAACTGTCGGCATTTAGGGGTCTAATAATTAATACGTTTCAAAAAAGAATATATTCAACCAGCCTTTGAATGAGCTTGTTTAGCAACGTGCGAAGAATCCCGTTTAAGCGGAAATACGTTGCAGGATAATGCTAAACTGGTTATTTTAAAGGGATTATATAATTTTGGTCAACATAGTTAACCTGAATTTTAGTAACCAAAACCGGCATCATTATATTGCGTAATAGTATATTATGGGGTAACACCACCCAAGTTAAATCTTTAGTAGCCCATTCCACCAACCAAAATAGAAAATAGAAAATCGGTTTTCAGAAATAATATTTAATTGGGTAAAACAGTTTGCATTCAAAGACTACCTTTTGTCTATGTCCATGATTCTATTGTCCCCAAACGTCCATGTTGATAGATTTGGCGCACTCGGAAATGTTTGGCGCGTTTGGAACAATGAAATAATAATGGTTCCATATTGTGCTGGCAACTAATTTAATTGTTCATGAATAACAAACCCTTTAAAAAGTGTTGGGCATCTCTTTGATATCACACAGCGGCAGCATAACATATAATTATTTTTTATTTCTTTTCAGATTTTAACCACTAAATTTCATTTTTGACCAGAATTGTAATCAAAACGCACCTAGGGGGTGGTTCATGATGATTGTAAAGCTTTCCGTTGCGCAGTAGGGACCAAGTAGGCCGGGGCACGTGGCGGTTCCGCCGTAGGTGGTGGCCGTGCAGTCCTCAGGAACAGCTCCAGTTAAGGGGTCGTCCACAATATTAATCGACAAGACTCGCCTTATGACAGACGAAGATAGGTTGAGTTGGGCCACTGCGGCCTGTCCTTGGACCAACGTCACGCATGTGTAGCACTGGTCCTGGACTTGAGCATTGCCTGTATAATAGGAACAGTTGTATTGTTTTAAACACGGGCGTAGACATGACATTGATACCCATTCAAGTGGGGGGGGGGGGGGGGGATGAGCTATTCATTCATCGGATTACATCCCCCCCCCCCCCCCCCCAGTTGAATAGGTATTACGTAACTCGCTACGCCCGTGGTTTTAAACATTGCACATTCACCGGAGATATTATTTTATACCGAGTGTGGCACCCCAAAAACGGAACGGAATACTTGTCATAATACAGAAACATGATGAATAGGACTTGGTTCACGGGATATCAACATCTTTTACAAGGAAAAATTATACAAAGTACAGGAATTTCGGTCAAGTATTATTTCAAATTAGGATGTTTTACGTAGCACCGAGTCAGGTTCCAATTAGTGCCGTTTTCTACGAAGTTGGTGCCGTCCTGTACAACCGGACAATTACAATAAACAGGGGCCGCGGAGTGGTTTGGAAAGTGGAGGGGGGGGGGGGGGGGGGGGGTGACAACATTTGAACTGTTATACCCCCCAGCCCCCCCCCCCCCCCCCCCCCTCCCCCGGTTCTACGGCCCCTGACACATATATATTAAGTTGTTTTCCGGGATTCGAACACGATACCTCCGGGATATGCTACAGTGTCGTTTATGCGCTGTACTCAGTGTCGTTTATGCGCTGTACTCAGTGTCGTTTATGCGCTGTACTCAGTGACGTAGCTACTGTGGGGAGGGGGGGGGGGGGGGCATGCGGGGAACGTGCCTAAACAATAAGCCAGTTCGGAATTAGACCATGGTGCTTGGGTGACCGTCAGAGGGCGTAGTCCGAAGCTCCATCAACACTGATCAACGGGCCATCAACGTACAGAAAAGTATGTCATATTACCGGATAATTTTAGTTTGACAGCATACAACAAACATTAGATGCATAAAATCAAAGTGGAAATTATACGAGCAGCTGCATCAACTAATAAAGAACACATTTGATGTAAAGTTTATTCAAGAATTTACCGATTTTTCTCCATATCAACTTTCTTGTAATCATCTTTCTTGTGAATCATTCACACACAATAATGCTACAAGGCTGGCGATAAGCATACTATTTTTTCTTCATGTTGCGGTCTTCAAAACAAGAAAGCCCATAATCATAATCAATTTATATAAATTGTGGATCACATAACCGAAATTTTGTTTGCATTTGCTAATAAATGGAGAGAGAAATCAGCCGGCAAAAACTGTTTTTACGTTGGATAGTGCAGCAATCGGAAGACGATTATATATTTCCGCACAATACTACCCTGTGCGGCGTGCTAGCCAGGCCAAGCAAGGCTCGGTGAAATTATTGATCAATAAATATCATCATTACACATGAATAACACATTCTATCAAACCGTTTCTTGTTCTATGACATAGTACATATTAATTTTTGATGTGGTGAATATAAAAACGATGGGCTGATTTTGATCCAGAACCATTTCTTAAAAACGTAGACAAACAAGTGGCATTCAATTGCACGTGTAACTTCATAAATTCTCACGATCGATGGAACCCGGAAGTCTAGATCGGTAATTACGCGCATGCGCAGATTGTAACTACGAACTGGCTTATATAAACCATAAAGGGAAGATCTCTGAACAAAAAATGCATACGATGTGTACAGTTCACTCCCTCAAATAAGTACAACCGCGCTCCGCCACAAGCTGCTATTGTTTGAATGGTTTGTTAGCCATCGCACTAAAGTTGCCATCAGATCAAGTTGACAAGAACAAAAATATATTGTCAACCATTACCATCGATTTGATATCCGCGAGGTATATAGCATTCTGTTTCGTATTCATGAGGAACGCAGTCGACATATTTATATTTTTACTTCTCTAACTATTTTACTCTCACATTGATATTTATTTATTTATTCAGTCTTCTTAAAAAAAAACACCGCCTTATTCAGTGCCACAAAGGCCTGCTTTACAATTTATATACTATAAATTATATTAAAGGGATAGTTGAGTTATGGAATAGAGGGCGCTACACAAAATAATTTTGTTGTGAGATAATGAAAAACTGAGTGTCAATTTTGAAAGAGCATACAAATGTAATGACAGATTAAACTTGATGTAATTAAAATCGATTCAGAAATGGCTAAAATATATCCATAAACTCATCATTTGTAATAATTGTGGGGCCCCACAATTATTCGTTACATTTGAACCAGCCGTTCATTTTTTTTTGCAAATGCTTCCTCTTTTCCAAAAATTACAAAAGAGGTTTTCAAATAGTAGTTGACTGTCTCTCTTTCTAATCACTATTTCAACAAAACATCACATGCGCAATATTTCATTTAAAATGGTTGATACCAATGAGGTTTTAGAAAGCGCCCTATTAAGTTTTAACAGCTCTTTTTTTTAATGATAACAGGCTTTTAACCTTGTCATTTGTCATTTGGTATTCATTTTGGGCATGGTGAAGTTATGAATATTAGTTTGTGATGTAATGGTGCACGTTTTGGTTACTGAAATTCAGTTTTACCAAAATTGTACTCTCTTTACCAAAACTCAACTATCTCTTTAAGATACAGTGTGGCATGCGTAATACTTGTATAGACTGAGGACAATGACAAACATATTTTCTTTGAGTTCTAACCATAAGTTCGTATTTGCATAATTTTCAGGGTTTTACAGATTATATTCACAATATCCTAAAATCCGTCTCAAAACGCGACTAAGAAAAAATAAAAATTCACCAATATTGATGATCTTGGGATAATTTTTCTAATTAAATATCTCCCATCCAATTAATCCAGTCTCCCTGTCTCTATTATATGGGCAGTATGCCGTTTAGTGTTATGGGATCACTCACCTACACCAGCCAGGCTCACAAAGAGAACAATAACCCAGGCAAGCTCCATCTTCACTGATCTGTAAAATATAAGCAAACAATGGCGTCAAGTTTGGCGGAGGGCCAAAGCCGGAAGAGGGTACATAAAGGGATCTTGTAAGTTTGCTGACAAGTGAAAAAAGTGCTGAACGGTTGACATATTTTTTTAGATCTAATATATCCACTAGGCAATGTGTGACAAGTTCAGATATTCGTTAAGAGTGCGCTGCACAACATATTTTTTTTGTGAGCTTCGCGGCTCGTGGACGAAAGTGAAAAAAAGGTGAAACAAAATCACTTACGGGGGTTTAAAATAGCCAAAAAAAGTCAAACCCCCTCCCCTTAGCAAAAAGCTAGATCCGCCCCTGCAAACCCTCCCCCCCCCCCCCCCCCCGGTAGGTGGCTTCGCGCCCTCAAAGTATACACTTTCACCCTGGCGCCGCCCCTGTAGTATGGTACAGTTTACTAATGAAGAATTTTATCAAAAACTGCAAAATGAATGGCCATTGTTTTATATTACAGCTAAAAATGAAATATTCAAAGTTCGAAATCCTATGGGTTCGGAGGTCTCAGCCGCACACGCCGTCCAACAATTATCTGATTACCCCCCCCCCCCCCCGGGGGGGGGGGTATATCCCCCACTTTTTGATGCGGGGTGGCCTGTACAAGATAAACAATCCCCACTTTTTTTTAGAAGTTCTAACAATCTTACAAAATGCATAATAATAATATATAACTGCAATAATTATGACCATACTTATACAGTGATATTTTAAACACCAATTTAAAAAATGTCTCCAAGTGGGAGGGGGCACACCCCCTCCCCCAAGTATCTGTAGACATGCACGGACGACAGGCGGACGATGTAAGTGTATTTCTGGTGTGTGTCTGTGTGTGTAATTTCGATTGTGTTTGTATACTATATAGCGGTCTTATCATGAGGGGAGATGGTAATGATTTCTTTAATTAAGTATTATCAAATTTCCTTCCAAGGTATGCACCAGATTGCATTATCTCGAGTCCAAATTTGCAAAAGCTCCCTAGCGTGGGAGGGGGGACACCCCCTTCCCCCCCCCTCCCACCCCCCCCCCCCCCCCCTGCGGTGCTCCGCTCCCTCACTGTTGTGCCACGCCCCCAATCCGTTTACCGTATACGTACCACTTTTAAATTCCTTCCGACGGGCCTGTATATATACGTATATATATCTCAGCACCCCCGGTGAAAAAATCGTTCCCAGGGCCCTGGTTGTCCCCAGCGTTTACAGAGTGCGTTGCCAATTTGAGTCACTCGTATAATATATATATTGGCCATTCCCATAGAACCATGGTTTTCTTATTTCTTGACCGATCGTGGTCAAACTTTCAGAGACAATGTTTTCCTATTTAGTGTCTTATTATGTGAACAACAATTTGTCCGGGTTTTAGTGTCTTTTACAGATTGTAATGCATGTGTGTTGACAGGTTGATGCAAAATATACCAAAAGAAAACATGCACATTCCATCTTTATCGAACTAAACAATAATCATGAGCAATCAATATTATAATGTTGGACGATGATAAATCTCAATTGATATATATATCTTCTAAGTTAACTAGTGTAGGTTAGTCATATCCTTGGAATAGAACAAAGTTCGAAAATGGTAATATTTTAGGTTTTTTAAGAAAGTGTAGAACAAAAGCAATATATTTAATTGACACCTTTAACCTATCACTAGTAACAAAGTGTTACGATATTACTGTCTAATCACATGTATAATATCAATAATCACCTGACTTAGTAAAAACAGTACATGAGCTGCCATATAATATATTTTGATGTTACATGGCACTGTTACATGGCAATCAGATGATAAAACAGTTAACTTTGCTGTCGGGAAAATCATGGAATGTTCCCCTCGGGAATTTAAAATAGTATTTCGTGAAGAAAATAAGACCCTCGACTACGCCTTGGGACTTATTTACTCTTCCCTCAATAGCATTTAAAAATTTTCGGGAGTGGAACATTGCGTGCTTTTCCGTCCACCATCAGTTAACAACTGTATAATAGCGGCTCTCCACAAGTGTAAGTTTACCTTACAATTTAAGTTCAACATTACATTTTAATAACACATCCCAAGTTGTATTTGATTGTGATATATTTACCAAGTATATTCATTATTATGACTTCCTCTTTCATTGCGTTCTTCCCCCCACTGCTAAAGTGTTGTAAACCTATTCACCATTATTTCGTGTTCACACTTCCTCATTCATCAATACGTGTTTCCCGCCATAAAGTTGCACAACTAAATTGGTCAAGTAGTCATCCGTGCAATATTTATTCGGTCTACCTCTTTACCCAGCCCCCCCCCCCCCCCCACCCCCCGCCGCTAAAGTGGTAGAACCCTATTCACCATTAATTCGTTTTTACATTTCCACAATGCGTATCCCACCATGTAAGTTGTACAACTACAATACTATTGATTAAGTAGTCATCCGTGCGATATTAGCCGAGTAGTTAATTATGTTCAAATAAACAACCACCTCGAAATCATCCTGAATGTAATTGTTCTCCGGCGAACAGATACAATAAGAGTTCAATATAACAGACTACTAAAATGAATATGATAGACAGAGATCGAAAGCGTGGGAGAAGTATGATAGCATGAAGGAGAACGAAAAAACGTGCATGAAGAAGAACGAGAAGAAAAAGGAAAACAAATAAAATGACGAAAGAAGAAAAAGACAATTAAGAGCAATTTAACTAACTTTTTGTGCAAAATGTTTGCTATAGAAATGCTATAGAAAAGCAATACGTTATGGCGTGAAGAAGAACCTGGAGAAATAAGGATAAGAGGATAGTAAAGATCTGAAGGAGAAGCAAAAACAATTGTCAAGGAAGCACAAAAGAACCTGAAAAATATTTTGTGTGTTTAAGCAAAAAGATAAAGAACCTTAAACTGTATATCAAACCAGCACAAACACTGTTTAACATTTAAGTAATAAGCAAAATCAAATAGGCCAAGTATCACAATAGAATCTAGGCACAAAACCTACATTTAAATCAACCATATATCGCCATTAACAAGAAAAAATGCATCATTGCAAGACCAACGCTTATTAAAAGCAAACAAATTATTATGCATTTTATAAAATTCATATTCCAACAAGATTTTACTTTTAATCCAGAGTACCCAAAAGGAAATAGGGTCATAAAAACAACATTTCCTATACAACCAATAGAAGAAGAAGAAGAAGAAGAAGAATTGAAGAATATACAGTTTCAAAATGGTAATACTTGTGGTTTTTGAAGAAATTGTAGAACAAAAATATCACATTTAATTGACAATTTAAACCTATTACTCATAACGGAATGTTGAGATGTGGTAACAACTATTTAATCAAATATATAATAGCAAATAGTGGCTCTCCATATTATTGTAAATCTAACTTACAGTTTAAGTTCAACAATAAATTGGCGTGAAACACTCCCAGTTGTATGTATTGTGATCAGTATATTTATTATTAGTACTTCCTCTTTCATTTTGTTCTTCTAAAATATATATATATTTTAAAAAAAAGGGAATTTAAATTTTATTCCGTATAATCACGCTTTGAGCTGAAAGAGCACAATGAATGTGTGTTCATCTTGACGTCAGAAGGGAGTGTATTTTACAAAATAAAATAACAACAAAGTTGATAGCCTTTGAATTTATAGCTTAGCAAAGGGAACAAAGTCTATAAAGAGGGCACTAAATTGGCCATCCCTCCGAATTTATCTATTCTTTTTTTTTTACTGTGAAGTATTTTCAAAGTTTTTGTCTAGTCCTTGTAATTTTGTTTGTGTCACATATGCAACGGCCCCGGCCGAATGTACAGATAGCCAGAGAAATGCCGAATTTCAAATCTGCCAGGGAGTCGAGCGTATTTTTGCTTGAAATCTATACTCTGTCACATATTGGACGGGGCTCGGGAGAACCCTATGACATCAGTCATCAGAAATCCTGCGCCTGTCAGCAAACAAAAGAAATGGGGCGAAATCGGCTGAATTTGGGAGCAGGTTTCGGTGCCATAGCTGCGAACGTCGGCCGACCCCTAAAAAAACGCGACGGAGCCTGCTCGAGCAGACACCGGCCGTATTCCTGGCGAAAATACCCTTTTGAGCTCGCAGAGAAGTCGGGCAGGCTCCGCTTTGGATTTGTGACGGCCCCATAATGACGATTTCGGAAAATAAATACTACAAATACATGACTGTATATTTGAAATTATTTAAGCTGGACGATTCAATAATAATTGTATGCAAAGTCTATTTCGTGTCGCTTGTCAGGCGTGAATGACTGATAGTATTTTGCCCCACGACTCCGCCAAGTCGTTATAAACCTCGCACCCTCTGACCAACCCCCCCCCCCCCCCCCCCCCTCCGCCGCTAAATTGGTGGAACCCTATTCACTATTTATTCGTTTTCACACTTCCTCAATTGCGTTTCCAACCATGTAAGTTGTACAACTAAACTAATATTGATCAAGTAGTCATCAGTGCGATTTATAGCCAAGCACTTATTTTGTTCAAATAAACAACTCGCCAAAATATCAATATTGTTAACATAGGCTATGATCATTTGGCGATTATGAAAAACAAATTATTATACAAATGAAAATGAGAGTAAGAGAAAGAAAGTGTGGGAAAAATATGGTAGCATAAATGAGAAAGAAACAACGTGCATAAAGAAGTACGAGAAGAAAAAGGAGAACTAATAAAATGGCAAGTGTTTGATGTTGAAAGATCAATAGGTTCTGGCGTGAAGAAGAACCTGGAGAAACAGCTTTTTTGGCTGTTTAAGCCGGTCCCTCTAACAACATTGTTTACAATTTTGAACAACCAAGATCTTGGTTGTTCAAAATTTTAAACAACGTTGTTAGAGGGACCGGCTTAAACAGCGTTTTTGGTTGTTTAAAAAGTTGTTTAATTTTGTTTTACTGTGCAGTATCCTTAGTATTGCCCCCATGACAGAAGGAAGTATGGGACACTGACAGCTGGTGTGCAGATCTCTCTCGTTAGGACCTTTACATACGCTCTTTAAAACCGTGTTTTGTTTTAGTTTTAGGTTCTTAAAATGTTCTATATATTGAAGAAGTATAATCTTGAACTGTCATAACAACAATAAACTTGATTATGTCTGAATTATGTCAACTAAAGAAAGGAAATAAATAACTTCCAATAGTAAATTATAAATGACAAAATAATTCGCCTGGACATTGATACTAGCATTTGGTTGCGAGAAAACAAAAAGCAGTAAAGGTACGCTGAAATTATTAACCGACAAACAGCCATTGGGTGAAAGATCACATTCTTGAAAATAACCGAAATATATAAAAATATTAACATATTTAGAAATATTACTTAACAGGTATAAAGTGAATTTAAGAATTCGAAGAGAGGCAAATTCTGCAACAAAATATCACAGTATCGGTCAAATAATAATTAAACACAGGGGGTTTGCAATCTGCTAACTAGATAGCAATTTGACGAAAAATACCATGTAGACGGTCTGACATCTTTCAGCAATGGTCAAAAAAACTTTGAAGATAATAACTGTAATCTGCGATGACATTTTCAGGATTAGACAAGAGGCCAGTTATGTAGGAATTGGTCAACATAATTAATTCAGTTGGTCAATAGATTCCTGTAAACCGTCTGGCAGCTTATAGCAAGATGCCACTTTTAATGTCACACAGGTTTGAAGAGACTCAAAATCTGCGATGATTTTTTTTTTAGGATAAGGAAATATCTGCGACAGAATATTGGAATCGGTCAAAAATTAAATTGTAATCAAGTTGGACGATGAATACCTGTACATCGTCCGATTCAACTTATAATGAACTTACAGAAGAATTAGAGGAATGGATGAAAACTGCGACGCAATTTTCAGGATTATACAGATATCTGCGACAAAATGTCGGAATCGGTTAAAAGATTAATTTGGTTGGACATTGCATACCTGTGATGAGTCTGACAGCGTCCAGCAGTGCTCGACAGAGGTGTTAAAGGAGTAGAAATCTGCGATGAAATTTACAGGATTAGACATAAATCTGGGACAAAATATCTGGGAATCGGTCAATTTTTGTTTGACTTAAAGATGTAATTTAGTTAGACAATACATACTTGTACGATATGGCAGCGTTCAGCAAAGCTCGACAGAAGATTGAAGAGAGAGATGATATCTGCGATGCAATTTCCAGGAAAGAAACGGAAAACCTGTGATGCTCGTGAAGTCTGGTATCATGAATGCCGAAAACTGACATTCGACTGAAAAAAGGCGCGGCTGCGTTGCGGAGTTTGGCTGCGTACGCAACTTTTTTTAAGGTGGGGGGGGGGGGGGGGGGGGCGGGGCAAACTCTCTGTACTACAACATATTCTCAACCTTTGTTTTATTTGATTGTTGTCCAATGATTACATGACACACCTATTGTTCGTTATTGTTTGTTTTGTTTTTTTCGTTAACGGAGTGGGGATGGGGGGGGGGGGGGGGGGGCACTAATCACGCCGCCATGTTCCCACCCATCATCCACCCATACCAAAGCCAACGGGTGCATAATTAAATAATATAATTATATTTTTCTTCCAGTTCTTCCTCTTGATCATGGTTATGATCGCTTTATCTACACCCATCACCGTTTGGTCTACGTCCCATTTTTAAAAATCTATTCTACCATAATCAATAATTAGCCGGCTGTACGCATATACATAGTCTCTAACCTTACTATTAAACCCTCACCTAAACTCTCCATTCTAATCCTAATTAAAAAAAACAACCCTGCTTTTGCTTTTAGACGAATTGGGAGTGGACCGAAATGGGTGTACACCGAGCGGCAAGTTTGTTTCGTAAATACAGTATGTGAAGTGCGTCATAGCCCGGTCACATATTACCGGAAAGCATAGACGGATGCCCGACGAATAGATAGTTTGCGAAATGAAATTATCCTTTGGTGAATGCTGTATCCATTGCTTCATGCACAACTCATTTCGCCGGATAGAACAACGTACATCGCCTGACAATGAATGGACAAGAAACGCTTACGAACCGAGACTGACGGATTGAACATTTTACTCTCCTTTGGTAATCCGTTTACACTATCCGGTGATATGTGACCGGGCTTTAGATAATAAAGCATGAACATGGGAGGTCGGGTTTGCCTATAGATACACGGGTTCGCATGAAATAAGGTACAGGATGTCACAACTTAAAGGGATCTAGTAACATTGTCCAAATCCTCAAAATTACGATTCGAATCTAGTGGTTCCTTCAATTGAAGTACGGGAGGGGCTTCGGTTTTTAACAAATTTCCCTTTTGTCGAAAAGATATTTACGTTTCATGTTTTAAAGGGCATCAAGCGTGGGGATGCTACATAGCGGGTCGCCATTTTGAACTGGGTTAGTTTGCGCGCACCGCATGACACTGAGCTAACGTGCATTACGCACCGTGCGCAACGCGTATGCAAGATGGCGCCGCGCATCTCATTTGACGAATCTGAACTACCTTTAAGTTAAACTTTGTATAGTCGTCAACGTGTACATAGTCATTGTAATAGTTATAAAAAATAATATCACTTTGCATGTTTGCTCATTACTCAGCCATATGTACACACAATACCCAGTAGACATATTAGATAAAAACAAAATACATTGTATTAACCATTCATTCCCTTTTGCACATTTGTTTTCTTCTTTTGCCCCATTCAGGGAACTTTATTTTATTCAAAAATGTACAAGTTATATGGTTACATTATTCATAAAAACAGAAACAAAAACATATCAATATTGTATTGTACATACACAATTATGACAAAAAAAATCAATGAACTGTTTTACTTTGTTTAACCCAATTGGAAAATATATTTTGCAATTGAGATAAAATATTAAATCATATTTTAGCTCTTGTAGCATAGTTTTGACATTCATTATTTTCCCTTTCCGTGATTTTTTAATGTCATTGTTATAAATGATATATTCGGCAAAGTTAATCAGTAGATTAACCAAATAAAATTCATTATTTCCAATTTTATAAGCAATAGTTAACAATTCCTCATTTATCTCCAATTCTATGCCACAAAAATAAAATATTATCTTTGATATAATTTTCCAAAATAATTTCACATTTTTACAATCTAACAGCATATGCTTAGTTGTTTCTGGTGTATGACAAAATAAACAATTATCATCATTGACGATCTTCCATTTACATAAATTATATCTTGATGGCAAAAACAAATACAAACGATTCGAATCTAGTGGTTCCTTCAATTGAAGTACGGGAGGGGCTTCGGTTTTTAACAAATTTCCCTTTTGTTGAAAAGACATTTACGTTTCATGTTTTAAGTTGTTAGACTTTGGATAGTCGTCAACGTGTACAAAGTCATTGTAATAGTTATAAAATATCACTTTGCATGTTTGCTCATTACTCAGCCATATGTACACACAATATCCAGTAGACATATTAGATAAAAACAAAATACATTGTATTAATCATTCATTCCCTTTTGCACATACCAACAATGTTTTATACAATATCCCTTTAATCTCGTTGGAATCCCACTTTCTTTGCTCATTTTTAATTACATTATATATTTCTGGTCAGTTTCTCTATATATTTGAATTATTTATTAAACAAAGCTGCATCACTTCGGTGATCCTCCGCATATATCCCCAAGTTGATTTCTATCCTTCGGGTTTATGTCAGGTTTATAATAGCTTCTGACCTCACGAGCAATGAAAATTAAGGGGTTTCAAAGACGATTGCCGTCATAGGGTTTTCTATAGCTCAGTCGGTAAGAGCACCGGTCTAGCAATCTGGAGGTCTCGGGTTCGAATCCCGTTGGAATCCCATGTTGTTTGCTCATTTTTAATTACATTATGAATTATGAATGTAATGGATACATTCGAAGCGACTGCGCCGTCTGTTATAAAAAGCGTTTCCTTCATTTTGTTTTTTTCCCTTGAAGTTTGTCTTCTTTTACACTTTTCAGAAGATTGTCATGACGCAATCGGGCCAGCAATTCACATTCCGAAGCAATATTTTGTAGAGATATCAACCGTTTTTGATCAGTCAAATTTTGTTTTGATTAGAAATGTAATGCCCTTTCAGTTCCTACATTAACAGTGGTTTTATTCTACCTCGAACAAAAAGGCTTTTAAAATCGACCTCGATACCAAATCTTACTTACCCCTTTAAGCGTCCATAATTGAGTGTTTTGATGCCGCAAATATTGACGCCCTTGTGGTTCATTACACATATTGTCATCTATTCATAATACATTAATTATCGGCATTGTCATGTTCACAAAAGGTTCTAAAATAGACTTGTAGTAAAAACCCAAACGCTGCCACTAGCATGCATCGAATACAATATCTAAGTCATGTACATGGTATTGGATTGGTGTGTCAGCCGAAAGGTTAATTTGTTTAATGTTCAGAAGAGATATCACGTGACAAAACTGGGAATCCCACAATAATGGATAGTTCCATTTTGTTGAAGGGATGTTACCAAAAAATAGACTTGGAAGAGGAATTTAGATTCTAATGTTACATGCACTTATTGTCGTAATAATCACATAAAATCGACGGCAACTTTACCATGATGATTAACTATTCCATATCTTTTGTATAAATTAGCTATTTCTAAAGATTATTATAATTGTTACAATCTTTAAAAATAGGTAAATGGTACAAAATATCATCCTTAGTATAATCCAAATTTGTAATTTTGTTGTAGGGCCTCTGTGGAAAACAGAGTTTTAGCCACTGAAAAGAATTTTTTACAGCATAAAGTCATACGAATACACAAATAAGCTAATGTATAATTCAAGTATTTCGTGACAAAACTGAGACTCGCACACAAATTAACTATTCCATATCGTTGATTGAATGATACACAGATACCGGACACAGATCATAGATTTGGAGAAAAAAAACAAATAAAATAGTTTGCTCATACTGTTAGCTTAGTACGCTTACAATGTATGCCATTTTGTTGAAGCAATGATACACAGATATATTTCTGGAAAAGGAACAAGGCAAATAGTTTGCTCACACGGTTATTATGCTCACTACAACCGTCAGTGACCGCGTTCTATTTGCGGGTTGTCGATAATTTTATATCTCTCCAATTCAACAAAGGTCCACTCAAGGCACAATATTTAAAGTCATTGTGATATATTGAGTGTTTAATACATGCACACAACATTTTACCCAGGGGGCGAAGGGGGTTTAGAATCATATTAGTCGCTATATAAATCGAGTATATTATTATTATTATTACTTGAAGCACAATGTAGTTGGTTGCTAACAATAAAAACAATTATACCTTATTAAAAAATGCCGTTTAAGTGGCAAATAGCATTATTTCCTTTCAAATACTAAAGGCGGCCATCTGTTATTTATGTGGGTTGCCAAGGTAAAACGTCGAATTAGGTATCATAAATGGTTTTGCTGTCTCCCAAAACCTTGGAAAAGTGGTATTTTTTGTATCTTTTACCTTCTGGGTTTAAAATATCCACGATTTACCTGATTTGGGGGAATATGCAAATTATGTAGATAATCTAATGATGCTAATCATATGCATTGCTAGAGGTTGCCAAGGCGGCAACCAAGCTGAAGTATCTTTGATACACATTTAGAACATTATTGAAGAAAAAAAAACAACCTGTAGTTTTTGCTGTTTAGAGGCTGTATAGCCACTGAAAACCAATAATATTCATGAATATGCAAATTAGGGGCAGCCATCTTTAATTTCAGGGTGTTGTTTATGTGGCACATGCAAATAAGCACCGTAAATGTATTTCTTGCCCCCAAAAAACCTTAGAATATTTGTTTTTGTTTACTAGTGTAGGCCTACTATTCGTAGATAGTAAATGACCCCTGACCTTACTTCACAATTGACAATTGGCTAATGATCTTTATAATGCAAATTATAACTCTTTCCCCAGCTTCGATTTCAAGAATGCTATTTCTTTATTTTAGGAGTTTTGGACATTATTCAAAATCAGTAAATAAATTATTTCCTAAATAAATATTTGTTCTAGTTTTCTGCAAATTAACAGTAGCCGCGAAGAACAACATAATTGTTTCCATTGGGTTTGCGTGAATTAACTGTACACGCTTTTGTATGTACGGGACTGGGACAGGACTAATATTGTAACTTGATTGATGTGATGCAGAATTCGGTGTATTTGTGTGGAATTATTTGCCATTTTGACAATCATTTGAAAGACAAAATTGTATTTCACATGAAATATTCCATTAAACAGTTTCTAGACGGGAAATAAATCACCAGATTTGATTTTTTGTTTTGCTAGGCACGAACTCGAGCTCGGCAGTCAGCCAGCTGATCGACACAGTTCGTTGACCTTGCCTGGAAAAGGGGTGGGTTGGGGGCGGGGCCCTGGAAAGGACCCCCCGCAATGGTTTTGGGGTCATGTGATGTGATCTGAGCATGCTCAGTTGAAATAACCTTTTGATCAGACCAAAAGGTTAAATTTAACCTTTTGGTGAGACCAATAGGTTAACTTTAACCTTTTGGTTTTTTAACCCGTTGCTTGAGAATACCAAATGGCAGGTTTTCTTTAGCACTGTGCACTGTGCTAAAAAACCTATTGGTTAAAAAACCTTTTGGTTATTTTAGCCCGTTGATGAGAATTCCACCCTTGTTCAGTGGAGTTTCCTGAACGTAATTTCGAAGAAAAATCCAATGTTGCAATTTTGCCAAGGTTCCCCCCTATTATTTGCTAGATAGACTGGACTATAACACATGTTTCTGGTTCCAGTATCTAAGACACTCTCGATAGTTTAAACAATGGTATGAAGTGATGAACCAAGATTCATGAACACAAATATTCCCGATAACAAATGTAAAATGCTGCTAACTTTTGTATTACTATTAATTGTTTGTTTTTAATTATTTCTCATTTTCTCTTTATGTTTACGTCTTTTCTCAATGCCCGTATATTCTAATATAAAAAAAAATGAGCCGGATAGATAATTGAAGAGCTCAGTTCCAAAAGGGGCTAAATCCACTTTCCATAACAAATTGAGTTAACGATATATCTACATTTATAAGCTACGAGGCTATTTAGGAATCCTCATTTTACGACAAATTACTCACTTAAAATCAAAATATAGAAAGTTCAATTTTCATATTCCCATAGGCACGTGTACAAAGTTGGGCAAAGAAACCTGTTCTCCTCGGAAGATGAAAAAGTTGACATAGCCCCTTCTGGAAATTAGCTCTTCAATGGGTTGTTGTCGAATACTAAATATAGCAACAGTACGTGAAATTGATCAATTGCTTTTAATTGATACAGTAATATCCTTTGTTTGTTTATTCGATGTGAGACTAAAGAGGAAGCACGAATATTATAGAAACATCACGAAGTGGTTAACGTGAACAATAGAAGTTCTGAGGAATATTAATTTTGTCAAGCGTTGATCATACGTTCGTAGGATTGAAATCGGCAAAAGTATGGCAATAGGTTTGTGATTTACTAACACGTGTCAGTTTAGTAAATGGTTATATCGTGCCTTGTTCCTGAACCAGCTTTTAAAGGGATTTAGTAACATTGTCCAAATTCTCAAAACTTAATTGGAAGACTAACGGTGCTCTCACATTCCTTGTCATATTCATATTAACAATACAAGCACGCGACAGGTTTCGTTTTTTTCTTCAAATTTCCATTTCATTCAAAACATATTTACGATTGAAGTGTCCAGATTTTCTACGGGATAATTTAGGCCGTGTAGAAAGTACGTGCAGTGTACTAGTGACCATCATTTTGCATTTTGCTAATTTCTCGTCCAAAAAACATCCAATCATTGTGAAATCTTCACACATTACTTTGATGACATATCAAATCACACCATTGTCCAATTTAGTATTCACTTATTACTTGTTGCACTTTTCAACAAAGTTACTAGATCCCTTTAATGCAAATAATATTGTAATAATTATGGAAAAGCCACGGAGAGAAATTAACAAACGATAGATCATTGCATTTATTTTATTCGATATTATTTGCGTAATAATTGAATTAGTGAAAGTATCCAAGTTGCCATGGTTGCCAACATCGTGTATGTGGACACGACAATGCACCGTTTATGTTCTCTCTCTCTCTCTCTTAATAGCATGTTAAAGGGGACCACCAGGCAAAGAACAACACAATCCCATAAGTATATGCTCTGCTACCGTTTTCTGATATCAAATAGATACCCAACATTTGGAAATGGGTTGTGTAATTCATGAATAAAGCAATTCATTCCCACCCCCTTACGGAACCACTACTATTTCCTGGTTCCATACGGGCCAAACATTTGTGAGTGCGCCAACGCTATTCACGCGTACGTTCGGAGATAATAAAATCCCGGGTGATTCGTTCCCTCTGCACACACTTACTCTTGGACAAACAGACCCCTTAACTCATGCTTTAGAATGGTGATGCGTTTTCAAAGCATATATTTTTTTCTGGACACATATTTTTGTGAACTTGTTGATGGAATGGAATACTAAAGATGATACCTTTCATTTATAAGGATACTATTTTTGGATGGTGGTACCCTTTAACCTGCATACAAATTAACTTCGTCGTCAAATTCGGACATTTCTGTAGGGCAGCGCCCGAGCGCCATGACTTCAAGACCAGGCGGACTCGTGCGTAAGCAAAACTCGAGCATCTTTCTAGTGTGTGAGGTACGTAGAGCGCGCGTCGTGCGTTTTTGGTGTCATAGCGTGATGAGCATGCAGAGCGCGCGTTGTGCGTGTTTGGTGGCGTCTCCCAGTGAGGTCTTTTGATAGCGCCAGCGGACAACACTGACGCAGCCCTTTACGTGCATGAGGCAATATTGTTTGGTCATCATGGCAACGTAAAGCGCAACTATAAATATGCGCATGCGCTGTAACCCTCATCAAGCCGATACTCTGGAGAGAAGTTGTTAGTCCATTATTTAAGGGCTCATGTTTTATCTAAAGACTCTGGTTTTTGAAGATTCATGAAGAGGCTTGTTTACTTAGAGCACGACGTCCTCGTTTCGACTTGTCATACTATATATTGACTCATGTTTGTGAAGTTTTGTGGATAGGCTTTTTAACTTAGAGCACCACGTCCTCGTTTCGACTTGTCATACTATATATTGACTCATCTTTGTGAAGTTTTGTAGAGAGGCTTTTTATCTTGGAGCACCACGTCCTCGTTTCGACTTGTCATACTATATATTGACTCAAGTTTGTGAAGTTTTGTGGAGAGGCTTTTTAACTTAGAGCTCCTCATCTCGACGTGTCATACAAGCTTGGATATTTTGAATACAACATCACTAATTAGGGACTTAACTTTGGACGGAGGCGTTATGCTGGATCAATGCGTTTAAAAAGATTTCCTAGGGATTACGATCAGCAAAACGGTATGTTTTCATTCACCTTTCTTTATTAAAAACCATCTAGGAATATCTTTCCAAAAAAGTTTAATCCCACTGTAGAAATTGTAATGCCTTTAATTTCAGAGGACTTTTTAATCTGATGATGTCTTGCATATTTCAAACATATGTGGTAAATGTGTTTTAATTTTATTTGCACATAATTGTATTTAATTATAGTGTGTAATTATCATGAATGTATGATTGTATTGTATTTACGTACAACGAAAACAACTATTGCTGAGCATGGAAACCTGTTTATAATTCTAAAATCCAATAAATACATATATTTTAATAAACAAATAATACAACTCACGTTTACCTTGTTTCCCAGGAGAGGTTAGCCTGTATGAGGATGATTACTTTCTTAAAAGGTCAAACAATACTTCAACATGTGTTTTTCTCGAATTTCCTCGTATTCATTTATTTCATCTAAAACATAATGTAAATAAGTATTCATAACATGATTAAAACTACATTCTAACATATTTCATACATTTTACAAACATTGACACGGAAACAGAGGAAACGTTTATTTTAGGTATCAAGCTGTTCGGTTATTTACCATTGAATGAATTTACCATAACGGTCCATTAATCTCTAACGACCGGAGGCCCAATATAATGTATTTTTGAGCAATTGGCAATTTATGATATTGAATATTTTCAATTTTTCAAGATAAAACAAACAATTTCTAAAAAAAAAAAATAATACAACATCACTTCCGTACAAAACAAGTATCCATTATTCAATTAAATGCCAATATCCTTGCTGATTACTCATTGTAAAATCATCGCAAATGTAAATTACTTATAATTCTCGGCAAGATTCGTCTTTAATTCGTTTGTATATAAGTTTAATTGGTTGAGAATATTATGTACATTTTATTTTCTGCAACATTTCTTGTTTTATTCCTTGAATACGTATGTTTGTATTTGTGGTGACAGTGTCTATGTAACAAACAGTGTTGTTTAACTACTGACAAGAATAACTCTATTAAAATAAAACGTATTACATCAATAGAATCATGTACTTCAATACAAACAAATACCTGATTTGTGTGTGATATATGAAACGGATGCGTCTTGTATTTCAACTTAGACATGCCTGTGATAAAGTGATCATAACATTGTAGGACGAAGTACGAACAGTATTTTAGTGCGAACTTTCCGAGTTTTAGAATGGAAATATCGTCATTCGGTAATACTTGGCATGACCGGGATTCTGGACCTGGGGGTGTATGCTAAAATGTATTGTATGTACGTCATATTTACGTCACTAAAATATTACACTGTACTTAAGGAATAGTGATTTGCAAAAATGTATTTTAGTGACGTAGATATGACGTAGATAATATACATTTTAAAGGGTACCACCACCCAAAAATAATATTCTTATTAAAGAAAGGTAACATCTTTAGTATTCCATTCCATCAACAAGTTCACAAAAATATGTTTCCAGAACAAAAATTGGGAACGCATCACCATTCTAAAGCATGCGTTCATGCGGTCTGAATTACGCAGACTGCTATGTGTGCGGTGAATTGCAATGTGTGCAGAGCGAACGAATCGCCCGGGAATCTATTATTTACAAACGTGCGCATGAATAGCATTGGCGCGCTCGCAAATGATTGGCCCGTATGGAACCAGGAAATAGCAGTGGTTCCGTAAGTGGTGGAAATTAATTGCTTTGTTTATGAATTACACAACCCTTTGCAAAATGTTGGATATCTATTTGATATCACAAAACGGTACCAAAACATATTGTTACAAATGTCGGGTGATGACAAATGTTTGGGGATGAAGATGATGAAAATAATGATGAGGTATTGTGTGTCTTTAAATTAATACGTTCATTTCACTTAGCAATCACACAGGTTCGCAATCAATCACGGTAGCGTGCCTCAGATAATCCAACGCAAGGAGATAATAATAAATGAGGATTCAAGTTCTGAAATATAACTGCTTGAGTTTATTCACAAGTACATACCACATAGGGGTTGACATGAATGTGGGATTAATAAATGTAGGCTGCGGAGAACGCAGATCAGAACTAGCTCAAAAACTTAACTAACTCGCACTTTGAAAAAATCGCATATTTATACGATTTACAAGAAGCAAAGAAATGTAGAAGCCGTCGACAATTATGTAAGGCATTTCAAATATCTCAACATCATAAGAAACATTGCATAGTTCTGCACATACTTCAACTTCATATAAAACATAGCATTCTTTCTAAAACAAGGAATAAGATAAAGCACCAAAGTTATGGAATGGGGGAATTTCTGGAATTCAGAGTATGAGCAAGAGAATGTCAACATGTTCTACTTACAGCAAGGAATTTTAGGAAGGGAAATTGGTATTTGGTAGGAAAGAGAGGGCCACTTGTTCTGATTCCAAAACAAGACGATAAGGCGAGATTGATACGACCCACGCGGGAGGGCGAGGGATGGAAGGAAGATAGCAAAGAAGTTATAGGAATTCGAGAAATGAAAGGAATTCAAAACATAGTCCAGTGTGTAAATTCAAGGGATTGCGAATGGCAACAAGTGGTAACTTGAGGAATGGGAGTCAAAGGGAAGAGAGAGAGAGAGGGGAAGAGAGATAGTGGAGGTCTGACTAAACATGAATCAATATGCATTCATCTACTACAGCTTAGTTATGATTACAAATACGATCATGAACATTCGTAACACTATCCCCCCTCCTCATAAGTCGATGCCCTCATCGATATCTATTATAATATGACAGTAAGTACGAGTTGGTCCCAACAATCGATACCAACAAAAACAATTGAAAGGTGTCATGCATTTAAAATCTAATAAAACGGTAAATCGTCCAACTAATAAGCCTACAAATACCATAAACATAAGCGAATATACGATATGTCGATACTATACATGTCATACAGGTACATGGAACACGACATGCTCGCTAATTGGCAACCAAGAACTTGGATATAAAACATTGACTACACTAACTGTGTGCACTATAGTTTATAACATGTGAAGTGAATATAAGATCCGAGGAGAGGTGGGAAGTAAAAGGGACAGGTGAACGCGGAGGGAGAAGATGGGGGAAGGAAAGAGAAGAGAGAGAGAGAGAGAGAGAGAGAGAGCGACAAGAAGCAGAACAGATCGAGAAGAGCGAGGAAATGGGAAAGGAGATAGTTACTCGGTCTATGCCCAAGAAGGCAAAACAAATAATATTACGTTACTGCTTTCTACTACAAAGAAGAATGGAACATGCAAATGCAACGGACAGAAAACAATTCTGTCCATTTTGTCAACATAATACACATTTGTACAAGTCTACTCTAACAAAAATCATTAATGTTTTCACCAAATGAGAACAAAATAAAGACATTTTAAACAATTCATATCACGACACATACTACCCTTACTCCCTTAGCGTCAACAGAATGAAATCAATGTACTCCAAGCTAAACACATGCTATATACAAATTGATTCAGAATGTCGCAAAATACCGTATAAGATACAAAGAAACAAAGGTGGTATAGAAAGAGGAGAGTGGTAGAGAAGTGACAATGTAAAGAATAATGAGTAGGTTTTTACAGAGAATCAGTTTGCCAGCAGAATGAGAATAAAGTAAGGCTGGCAATCGTAAAGAAGAACTACATTACACTTGATGTACACAACTAAAATATTCTGCATTTGTCTTGATCAATACAACCGAATGTATTTTGCAATTTAAATTAATCGAGCACCACGGAAATTCCAACGGACATGTTCTAGTTTTCTTTTAAGACATGCATCCCACTATTGGATGGAAAAAAAGTACTATAGCCAAACAAAATAAATGAACAACAATCAATGGAACAATATCCCGAGGATGATTCAAATGATACAAGCATTAATATGAAATGTGTTTTATCAACAAAATATTACTCAGACACATAAGATTTCTAACAATGATAACATTGTAAGAATGAACATAATACAATAAAATTCATGAAAATCACAAGCATATACGACAAACAAAACTGCAACAAAATTAAACTGGATCCCTAGTTCGAAATGTTTCTTTGGTCTCACAGAGTTCATCATTCAAATGTGTATAGTCCATGTATAGTCATAACCAATATTTCTTTGACCACATAGAGTTCAATGTTCAAAGGCGTACAGTCAAAATCAAGATTTTGCTCATCCGCTTGGGAGCAATTGTATAATTCCACCAGATTGAATCCTTAATCAATTTACTTAAAATTAACAATTATCAAACGAGGGTCAAATATCAAGAAGGGATGACTTAATCGGGACCTCGAATTAATAATGGAGGGAGCAGGGGATTAACGAAATTGTTCGTGAGGGTGTGTTGGGACCATAACTTATATAAGTTCCTAATCGCGTGGTAAGGAATCTTTTCCTTGATTAGTCAAGTCCATTTATAAAATTCAAAATTTCGTTGAGGATGTCGGACGCGCGTTGAACCTGGCTTCGTTGTGTCGATATCGCAGTGGACAGGTGGTTCACCCCCTTTGCGAAATCGTTTTGGAGGGCCAGAGTGCAAACCCGCCTGTCATCCTTTTGCTCGTCCAGCCTCGCGTTAAGAGCCGATACCTCCTCCCTAAGGGCTGCCACGTCGTCTCTAACTGTTGTTACTTCCTGGCGGAAAAGTAGGTCCATTTTGTTAATGCCCATCAAAATTGCCTCCAGTTTCTCATCGGATGTCATTTTTCGTTTTCTGGGGGTAGTAATACCGATTGCATACAAAGTGCTGTCGTTCTGCGGTAGGGGTGTTGGTTGGAACATCGCATTGTCCAACATCGTGCTAGTCGCGGAGCTCGTCGACGCCGAGTCCGACGATGTCGGGGTCGACAGGGCAGAATAGACAATTGGATTCCGCATACTGCAGGACATCGCAGAACGGTAATCAGGGGGGTCTCTTCCGTCAGAGGCTGGTGAAACGGGCGAAACAAGGTTATTATCCAGGTAGCTCGCCATCATAACAGTTAAATATCTCCGATCCGCTGGTTGTAATCGTAATAATTTTAAAGAGATAATAAACTTTTAATCCAACTCCAAATGTAATATTGTATGGTAAACAGCGAGAGGCGAAAACGATCAGGTAGGCATAAACCTACCATCGAGAGGTGTTGGCCCGTAACTGGAGAAAAAGGGGGTGATAATGTTTTACTATTCCCGGGGATTGAATTACTCTTTTCTCAATATCCAAATCTTTGCGTTAACCTAGACGGTCGCGTGCTCCTCCGAGGGGAAATGATGTCCCTCATGCTAGTCTGCGTACCAGCCTGGCGCTTTCGAGGGTCTCCTCCATCTTTCAGCTTGTGAGATAAATTCGCTACCCAAGGTGGAGAATTCGAGCTGGTATACGGCTTCAGCCGGTCGTGGTGTAAAATCTTTGTTTTTCCCTTCTGCTGGCTGCGTATCTCAAAGATTAAATCGCTAATTTTCCGGATAACAACGCAAGGCCCAACCCATTTGTTAGGGTTAAGTTTCGGTGATAGTCCTTTCTTTCTGGTAGAGTCTAAGATGTAGACTAGGTCTCCCGTCTTGTAATTGTTGACGGAAAGTCTGGCATCGTAGTTTCGTTTTTGACGTACTTTCGCATCGCCTATGTGATTCCTCGCGATTCGGGATGCTTCGGTCATCGTATTTACGATGTCGGCGGCGTGCTCGTTGGGCGTGGCGCGCTCGAGGTCATTGTCCGGCCCGCTGATTCCGAGTGAGACTTCGATGGGCGTTCGAACTTCGCGACCGAGCATGAGGAAATTAGGCGAAAATCCTGTCGACTCATGGACGGTGCTACGGTAGGTTGATGTCAAAAGGGATAAATTAGCATCCGAATTCGTTTGTTTCTTGTCAATGAAGGCGGTGATCATGTCTACTAACGTCCGATTAAAACGCTCAATCATTCCGTTAGACGACGGGTGGTATGGGGTTGTCCTTGTCTTGGAGATTTCCAGGAGACTGCATATATCCTGGAAAAGGGCCGACTCAAATGCCCTACCCTGGTCGGTATGGATTTCAAACGGTGTCCCGAAGCGTGCTATGAACTCCTTGACGACCAGGTCTGCGATCGTGATGGCGGTCTGGTCGGGCATGGCATATGCTTCAATCCATTTGCTGAAATAATCGCCGACTACAAGCACGTATCGATTGCCTGAATTGCTAACGGGGAATGGTCCCATAACATCCATGGCGACTCGATCCATGGTGAATCCCGAAGTATATTCTCCCAGGGGCGCTCTCGGCTTCGATGTTGGTCGCTTCCTTGCCCCACATGTTACACAGTTTGAAATGTAAAGGCGGAGCGAAGCTTTCATATCCATCCAATAGAATTTTCTTTGGAGCCTGCTGAATGTTTTCTTTAAACCAAGATGTCCTGACATGACAGAGGCATGATTTTAATTCATGACACGATCACGAAGGGCGTTAGGGACGATGACCTGGAGTCCGGTTGTCAGCTTGTTGTTTGTGTGATATGTTTTGCACAAGAGACCGTCCACTACACGAAGCTGCTTCCACAAAAGCCATAGGTGACGAACTGCGGGGCTTTTGCCTTGAACGCGACTGCGGTCAGGTTTCTCGGTAATCTCACATATCCATCGGTATACGATCCCGATGTCGGGGTCGTCTTTCTGCATGTCGATCAGCTGTTCGCGGTTGATATCGCCAAGAAGAACTTCCTGCTGCCCGGAGAACCCTCCAGCGATGGCGTCTGTGTTGGAGACGCAGGGCAGGTCATTGCTCTGTGCGACGTCGACTGCGTTGTTGCGATCACCTCGTGCTTTCCTTCGCGACATCGATGCCCGCTTCACGTCATACACATTACCAGGGGCAGGCCTAAGCCCCCGTCTCAATGACTGAAGTGCACCATTCAAAAACGCGAAAACCAGGAACAAGCACATTATTCCACTAATTAATCCAGATCGCATGCTGCTGAACGACCACGAGAAAGTACTCATGATGGACACGATCACGATGATGAAGAAAAGGAAACCCCTTTCACCAAAGCTCGTGAGAAAGTCTTGGTAGGTTGATGTCATATCAGGTTGATTGTCATATCCGGTATAGACGAAGTCGGCGGATATCTTGACCCGTTTTGCTGACAAGGGCACGACGTCGTCTTCGTTGAAGAAATCCGACCAGGAACGATGTCGTCTCTGGCATACGGTACATCCACCACACGGTAATTCCTCGACGATGGTATTCTTGTCATAGCAGTCGCACGATTCAGGGACGCACGGTGCTCGCGAAAGCGCGTCTGCGTTACCATGTTTCTTTCCGGCGCGGTGTTCGATGACGAAGTCGAACTGGCTTAATATCTCAATCCAACGAGCCATCTGGTCTGTTGGCTCACGGAAGGACATAATCCAACGAAGGGAAGAATGATCAGTTCGGATCAAGAATTTTTTCCCGAGGAGAAAATGACGGAAATGGCGAACGAAAGAGACGACCGCCAGTAGCTCGCGCCTCGTCGTGCAATATCGTTGTTGAGTTCGTGTCAGTGATCTGCTCGCGAAGGCAACAGGACGCTCGATTTCCTGCTGGGTTTTCTCGTCCCATTGAAGTTGCGACAAGACTGACCCGATGCCAGTCGCAGACGCGTCGGTGTCGAGAATGAACATGCCGACATCGTTGGGGTAGGCCATCACGTTCTCGCTCACGAGCAGCTCCTTTAATCGAAGGAAAGAAGCCTCACAGTCGTCGTCCCATACAAAACGATTTGACTTTTCCAGCAGTTTGTACAGCGGCGCTGCGATCGTCGAGAAGCCACGAATGAATCGACGGTAGTAGGAGCAGAGTCCAAGGAATGACCTGACATCGGAGATCGATGTCGGTGTCGACCAGTCCTTGACACGACGAACCTTTTCGGGGTCTGGCTTGATGCCGAATTCGCTTACCACGTGTCCTAGGTAGGCTACTTCCGCTTGGAACAGGTTACATTTGCTTGGTTTGAGTTTCAATCCGGCTGCTGATAATCTGGTCAGGACTTCGTCGAGGCGGTCGATATGCTCAGTGAATGACGAACCCATGACGATGATGTCATCTAGATATAGGATTAAAGTCCTCCACTGCAGTCCCTTCATCAGCATCTCCATTGCCCGCTCGAATGTGCTTGGTGCATTACAAAGACCGAATGGCATGGTTATATATTCGTAATGACCATTCCTGGTGCTGAAGGCTGTCTTCGGGCGGTCGCCTTCTTCGAGCTCGATTTGCCAATAGCCAGACTGGAGGTCGAGTGTTGAAAAGATCTTCGCTCCACCAAGGCAATCGAGACAGTCTTCAATTCGTGGTAAGGGATATGCGTCTTTCTTGGTCACTTCGTTTAATTTTCGATAGTCCACGCACTGCCTGGTAGATCCATCGCGTTTGCGGACGTAAACGAGTGGGCTCGACCACGGGCTCGTCGACTCGCGGATTATCCCGGCTTGAAGTTGGTCAGCGATTATCTTTTCTTCCTCTCCTTCAAATGCACGCGGGGGACGGCGTGGGCGCTGTTTAATGGGTGTAGCATCTCCTGTGTCAATGTTATGTCGAACGATTGAAGTGCGCCCGTGGTCGGTGGACGATGTGGCGAACGCGTCGATGTGCTTGCTAAGTAATTTCGCGAGGCGATCACGCTCAGGAGGGCTAAGATCGGCGCTGCTTCGGTCGTACAATTCCTTTAAATTATCGGACCAGCTGGTGCGATTTTGTGCAAAATCACCAGCTTTAACATTACGAATTCCAGCCGTAGAAGTAATTGGCGACCGTCCGTCGTCAGCGATGTCGGAAATAACATCGGCAGGTTCGATGTTAGCAATCCGGGTCCCCGCGAACAATTGAATATCCTCGTCGTTGAGGTTGGCGACGCGGACATGAATTCCGGAGTTTTGGTGTCCGACGTCGACGACGCAGTGGGCGACGTGAACTGGCAACTCAGCTCCCCGGATAGGCTCAACAATGGCGTAATTATCATTTGTTACTTCAAAGTCATCATGTGTTTCGCCAGCAACAATGTATTCAGAATTTGCTGGGATTAGTGTATCTTGTTTGACATATACATGATACACATGGGTCTCGGCATTAAATTCGATCGGGAATAGGCGATTGTCAATCCGGAGACCACGCCTAGCCTCAAGAGAGCAATTGTAATGATGCAAAAAATTAAATCCAAGTAAACCGTCATCGGATATATCTGCAACATATGCGTCGCATTCAAAAACTTGATCCTCTATCTGCACACCCACTTCAACAATGCCATGAACATGAAGGAGGCCATTATCGGCCGCTTGAAGTTGAATGTTTTCAGTTAGAGATTCTAAAGCTGGGCGCGAAGATTCAGGCATAGAATCATATAGCTCCCGTGAGATGACAGTGACCGCGGCTCCGGAGTCGACCAAGAGTTTAGCGTCTGCTCCATTGACATTTGCTTTGACAAACGCAGATATTCCCGATCGTTCACTTATCCTGATGACTCTGCTTGGCGTAGCCGTGGGCGGGGCCGAACCCTGGTCGATGGGGTCGGCCCGGGTTAGTTTCCCGGATTCTGTGGCTGCCACTGTGGTGGTGGTGGCGCCCAATGCTGTGGTGGCTGCCGAGGTGGTGGCTGCCACTGTGGTTGTGGTGCAGGCTGTTCCTGCGGGGGAACCCAAGCAGGTTGCTCGTTTCTCACTTGTTGATTTGCTGGCTGATGCTGGTACTGCCGACTAGCGTGTGGGCAGTTCCTAGACATGTGGCCCACTTCGTCGCAGTTCCAGCACCGCAATGGCCCTGATCGTCGCTCACCATCGTTTCTTGACCTCCCCCGCCCGTCATGCATCGCTGGTTTTGCAGGCTGCTGCTTGTCAATTATGTTAGTTAACTTTCGGTCGATGGCCTCCATCACCCGCCTTTCGAAGGAAGCTAGCCTCTCCTCCGGGATGTCGCTCGATGTCGATGACGAGATCGACCGGACTGGCCGACGGACTGCCTCTTCCCTCAAATTGAGGTAGCGCTCAGCGATTTCTCGTGCCTCCTGCAATGAGCTGGGCTCCTGCATTCCGATGTGCAGTGTCATGCTGTTGTCCCCCAGTCCGCGTAAGAAGTGCCGAGTGCTGATCGTCTCGATCGTGGCCGAGTCCGCCGTCGGATATCCAAACCTGGTCAGCCGCTTTATGTCTGCCGCGTATTCAGAGATAGTTTCCTTTGGGCCCAGGCGGCGGGTCTCCAGTTGTGACACGAAAGATGCCGGCTTCTTTCGATCTCCGAAACGGTCCTCCAGCGCCGCTGTCAACTTGTCGTAGTCGCCTACGACGTCGGAAGGTAGCTGTTGATACGCGAAGTCAGCGGCGTCCCCTCGCAGGCATGCGAGAAGACGAAATCGTGTCTCCCTGCTACTCCATCTGCAGGCGGTGGCCATGTTGTGGAAGGAGGCAATGAAGCTCTCCCACGGTCGACTACCGTTGTATGTGTCCTGATGCGGTAGTTGAACCGACACCCGGGGTAGGGGAGCTGGTGTGGTGATCACCACTTCGTCGTCCGTCGTGTCTGCTTCATCGCTATTGACTTTCTGTTCGCTATGCTGCTGGAGTGCCCGCCGTGCTTCACTTAGTTCTCGCTGGAGTTGCTTCAGCTCGCGCTGGAGTTCGACTTTCTTTTTCGGGGCCATTATTCCGAGTTACCGTTTATGCTGCAATGTCGGGCACGTGTTAAAGTCACTAATCCCACCGCTGCACACCAGTGTTACAAATGTCGGGTGATGACAAATGTTTGGGGATGAAGATGATGAAAATAATGATGAGGTATTGTGTGTCTTTAAATTAATACGTTCATTTCACTTAGCAATCACACAGGTTCGCAATCAATCACGGTAGCGTGCCTCAGATAATCCAACGCAAGGAGATAAGAATAAATGAGGATTCAAGTTCTGAAATATAACTGCTTGAGTTTATTCACAAGTACATACCACATAGGGGTTGACATGAATGTGGGATTAATAAATGTAGGCTGCGGAGAACGCAGATCAGAACTAGCTCAAAAACTTAACTAACTCGCACTTTGGAAAAAACGCATATTTATACGATTTACAAGAAGCAAAGAAATGTAGAAGCCGTCGACAATTATGTAAGGCATTTCAAATATCTCAACATCATAAGAAACATTGCATAGTTCTGCACATACTTCAACTTCATATAAAACATAGCATTCTTTCTAAAACAAGGAATAAGATAAAGCACCAAAGTTATGGAATGGGGGAATTTCTGGAATTCAGAGTATGAGCAAGAGAATGTCAACATGTTCTACTTATAGCAAGGAATTTTAGGAAGGGAAATTGGTATTTGGTAGGAAAGAGAGGGCCACTTGTTCTGATTCCAAAACAAGACGATAAGGCGAGATTGATACGACCCACGCGGGAGGGCGAGGGATGGAAGGAAGATAGCAAAGAAGTTATAGGAATTCGAGAAATGAAAGGAATTCAAAACATAGTCCAGTGTGTAAATTCAAGGGATTGCGAATGGCAACAAGTGGTAACTTGAGGAATGGGAGTCAAAGGGAAGAGAGAGAGAGAGGGGAAGAGAGATAGTGGAGGTCTGACTAAACATGAATCAATATGCATTCATCTACTACAGCTTAGTTATGATTGCAAATACGATCATGAACATTCGTAACACTATAATAATGTGTTGTTCTTTGCCTGGTGGTCCCCTTTAACTTCATAATACACCCCCTGGCATTTAGTGTGTTATTGGGGGAGGGGGATGAGTGCCGTAACCTTTAGCCCTAGTGTTGATAGACGGTATTGAAACGTTAGGAAATATTTGGAACAACAATTTATAATGACCAAAAAGCAATACAGATAGTTGGCAAAAGTACCGAAATTAACTTAATAGTAAATGTGATTGTAACACAATTAGAGACTGAGCAATACTAATTGAATGCAATAATAATAATGTTATCATTTGGTTATTGTGTCGGCCCTTCATGTGATAGCAAATGTGTCCAAGCTAAAAGGTGGGGAAGAAATAAAGAAAACTTTTCCTTTTAACTTAACTCCACCATGCTCGAAGAGTATACACATTGTGTATACTTTTTGAGCAAATTACAAACGACTAAATAAAACCCCTGTTATCATTCCTCTAAAAAACTCATTGGTTTTAGCCATTTTTCATACAAAATTGTGTATTTGATGTTTTGTTAGAATAATGATTCAATAGAGATATCATCAACAACTTTTTAAAAACCTATTTAGATTTGTTTTTTTTAGGTAGTCTATCAGCATTTTTAAAAACATTTTTCTAAGAAGTGAAAATGTTCCCTGGCGAAGAAGCTTTTGAATACAAATATGTTTATGGATATTTCAGTCGTTTCTGAACCGATTTTGATCAAATAAATTTTATTCTGTCATTGAAATTGTACGTTTTTTTCAAATTTGACAGGAATTTTTTCATTAACTCATAAACGAATGATGAAGTGCGCATGCCCTCTATACTAAAACTCAACTATCCCTCTAATGTTGAAGTGTTTATGGAAAGTGAGTCAAATCTAGATCCAATCTTCCCCAGTTGTGAAACGGTTTAACTGGTTGGTACTAATGATATATGTCATTTTATTCTAGGCTTAATTTGATACATGTACTAGAATACCGGTCAATAGTTCGTTTATTTTGGACATGTGTATGGGAATATTATGCTGTTGAGAATAGAGACTATATTGAAGAGGTTCATTCTAAAAGGGGATAAATCCACTTTTTCATATTTCGAGAAAACAGGTTTCGTAATTGAGTGTCAAAACATAAACGAGTTATAAGCGAAACAGCTAATTTATATTATTAAAATCATTGCTCTGACTGTTTACATATGTATTCAATAGATAGTTTCGAACCGAACACTTCAATCGTGCATATCTCTCTAATAAAAGAGACATTTGGAAATCCAAAATCTGGGTCATGTTTATATTGGTAATTATACAATGCGGCATGTGAGAACTACTATACAGACCGAGTTACAGTTGGCAATGTGTGATTGTGTACAATGTTACTATATTCTTTTTCAAATGTCTGCTTGTATATAATATCCAAAGAATGCTATTTTCTTTGAGAAAATATATTAAAGGGATAGTTGAGTTTTGGTAGAGAGGGCGCTACACAAAATATTTGTTGTGAGATTATGAAAAACAGAGTCTCAAACTGAAAGACCATACAATTTTAATGGCAGAATAAACTTAATTTGATCAAAATCGGTTCAGAAACTGCTAAAATATCCATAAAACAAAACCATTTGTAATAAATGTGGGGCCCCACAATTATTCAATAATTTTGAACCAGTCGTTAATATTTGTTTTAAAATGCTTCCTCTTTTCACAAATTTTCAAAAGAGGTTTTTATATAGATGTTGATTATTTCTCTATCTAATCAGAAACATCACATGCACACTATTTTATTTAAAATGGTTTAAACAAATGCGTTCTTTTAAAACGCCCTCTTTAGTTTAAACAGCTCTTTTTGAATGATAACAGGCTTTTTACTTAGTCGTTTGTAATGTTTGTATTCCTTTTTAAGCATGGTGGAGTTATAACTATTAGTTTGTAATGTAATGGTGCAGATTTTGTTTACTAAAATTCAGTTTGACTAAAACTGTACTCTCTCTTCCAGAACTCAGTTATCCCTTTAATTAATTAATAAGTTATTTCAAATGAAAACACACATTTTGAAACGTAAAAGCTTAAATATGCCCACGAAAGTTAATGTAGTAATACACGTTCAAGGACATTTGATAATCACGATTCGGTATACACAATACATGTTCTTAAAGCATCAAAACCGTATGTGTATATTACAAAAATAACAATCCTTAAAATGTACGTGTGCTAAAACATAAAACCAATATACAAAAGTACCTATGCAATCAAATCAATACATCCATTTTGAAATTAATATAACTCGGGTTACTAATATTTACGTTATATTTATCTAATACTTTCCTTTTGTTTCCCCTTTTCCGTGAATTTCGAGAATACTGTTGGCGTTGCAGTAAACGTCAAAATAAATTAGTACCAATTTTCAATTATTCGCAAATCAAAAAGTGTGTGCACTTGAGCCATTCAGATTTGGGCATTTATAGACACATTTCTGACTTTTAATTAGTCAACTTACCATTCGAATGCATATAATATCGCGCCTAAAATCCCCCCTTTCGTTTTGCCGATGTTTGCCTTTCGGCCGTGACTTATGATTGACGGTTGCGTATTGTGTTTAATAGCAAGAAGCTAAGGGTATTCGTTATTTGTTGTCATTGATGATGATTTTGCAGATTGAATTGGTTAAATAGGAAACCATAATAAACGAAACGTACGTACTCTTTAAATTTCTAGTTATAAATTGATAACCAATGACCAGTGACTGTTTGGAGATGTCGCCTCGCCGTATATTTGTATGGTAGTTAAGACACGCATGTCTACATGTACAATACGGATGATATACTAACTTCATCGTTGAGTAAGTATACATTGACAAAGAAAAAGGACTAATTTGTTTTAAAATGTATATAATTATATCACTATTGTAGTTTATATTTTAAGACATTTTAAATTGCATCGTGTTATAATCGCAATATACATTCATTTAACCTCTTATGACCAGTCTGAAAGGGGTATTACAGTTTTGGAAAGGCTGCACTTTAATAACCTGTATAATAACACTACAAACTAAAATGTATAAATCCACCATGCTCGAATTAATTTGTGTATGTTTCGATGTGGTAATCGTAGGCTTCATGTAGCAATTGGTCGATACCTTCCTAACCAGGTACCTCAAGGTTGTAACTTATGTGACTCACAGGAACCAGGTGATGAATTTCACTTTCTTTGTAATTGTCCTTCATTTTCTAACGAAAGGAGAATTTTCATTAAAAAGTGTTATGCTGTTAGACCAAATGTACTTAGCATGTCTAAGATGTTTAATACTGCCAATACCAAAGAGCTGACAAATCTTTCAAGATTCTGTAAAGTAATTATGTCCAAATTTTGATGCTTTTGTTATTGTTTATTATTTTATATTTGATGTCATTGTAAATATTTTCATGTTTTGCCAATTATTGCCATTTATGATGTTTTACAGTATTTGATGTTCGTATTTCTTCCATGCCCCCATGAGGAGCCGTATAAGAAATAAAATTCATTTTCATTGTCATTGTCATTGTCATTGACATGTTTGATTATCTAATGAACTTAAACATTCAGTATCGCCAGGAAAAGTTCGTAACAATGAAATACGATTTGCATCCCAATGTGTTATGCGTGATTTATTTGTTTGCAACTCTTCAAAGTTTATCAGCAAAGCTAAAATGTCACAACGAATATTACTTGATAACGTTTATACAAGTATTGATCAAATTGATAGATGACCCTATAACTCAGTGTTGATAAGTATAAGTTACTCACCCCCAACAGTGAACGGACGTAACACCAGTGCAGTCAAAACAAAATAATGTTTGCCAGGATGCAATTTGACATTCCGTCCTATCACAGTCATTACCAAAAGTGAAATGATAGATATATCTACTCGTTGATATATGTAGGAACTTTCCAAATACCAAGCCACACCCTACTCACGTGACCAATGTAGAAAAACGCAATATTAATTGTTTTGTTTGCTACTGTAATTGAATACAATGTCGAATGCAAAATAAAAAATAAATTTGACTAATGAAAGTAAGCCTTCATTATTTATCATTCGTTACAAGTAGTTTTGAATGTCACAGATAATTTATATTAATACAGAATGGAGACATGCCTAACGAACTATACTGTCTAAAGTGAACTGCTTACCAACAACAATGAACGGACGTTGCCATGGTTACCACCCATACAGCCAATAAAAAAAAAAACGTTTGTATATTGCTACAGCTTTCGTGAATCCTTGCTATCACAATCACTGCAAGCATATCAAATATCAAGCCCTACCTAACACAACCTACCAATAACACATACATTAATCATTCATTTTACCATAAACGTACCCAGGACTTTTTCAAGGGGGATATTTAAAGGGGTAGTTTAGTTTAGGTAGAGAGGGCGCTGCACATCACAATTTGTTTGTGAGGTAATGACAAACTGAGTGTCAAATTTGAGAGAACATGCAATTTTAATGGCAGAATAAACTTTATTATTTCAAACAAATTAAAAAAATGCTTGCACTTTTTCAAAAATGTTCAAAATCGTTTTTTAAGGACGTTCCCCAGTTATGTTTGTGCGCATCCGAACTGCGCAGGTTGGTCAGATGACGCATGAATGGCTTTGCGCGTATCTAATTGTGACGTATGAATACGTTTACGCACCTCTGCTTCAAATCATAAACAAGGTTGTTTTAATTTGATGACATTCAATAATGGCATGAATTTTTGACAAGGAAAGTATGTTTTTCATGTCATCTCAAAAGCCTAATACATTTCCATTTACCCATGTTTGACTGTTAACTGTGTTGTCTTCACTAAGAATTGTTGTAAATGGGTACTTGACCAAATTGTAATCAAAACAATGTAAGAATGTAGGACTATAGAGATGGCATTTGAGTTCATATTGATCATACGTTGTGACAAACACACGCACCTTCATTTATCTTGGTTCAATCCATTGGCAACAGAGGCCAAAACATATTTTGTTTCCAAGAGGCAAAAGATCTATTCTATCATCAAATTGGCAATATTACACTCACTATTTTGTTATAAAATGTTTTCAAAGTGATGTATTTCATTATGAATGCAACAAGAAACATTTCCTTTTCATTTTCGGGATCAAATACTGCCAATTTGATAATAGTGTTAAGTCAGCGAAATGTTTTCCAATTTGAGGATTGCCCGATCATTTGCATTTCAAGGTTTCGTGTGAGAAAACAACTGTACATTGAATTGCAACATATTTTGGCACAAATTGTGCATATATTTTTTCTCTTACTTTTGACTCGTGTTAAACATTTTCACTGATACTAAGCATGATTTGTCCAAGAATTGATTTTACACTGTGAAACTCTATCAGTGGGTTAATTACCCCTGTTTCAGGGTTCTGTTTTTTTTCTTCTATGTTTCATTCTTTTTTGGGACGCAAAGTACATCGTGACAGTTTACAGCATATCAACCACTGCAACAACAAACAAATGCAATCTACAATCAACACTATTATAGATCAAGAATTATTTTTTCATTGGGAGGGCAGACTAATATGTTACAGCTCCCCTTTCCTGATTTGCCTTCCTCCAGTAGGCCTATCACTTTTTCCACAATTATGTCAAGTTTGGCGAAAGAACCTGTCCGGCGGTGTGGAGTTTAACACACAAAATACCACATGGGGCCCTGCAAGTAAAACACACACAAAAAAACACCAACACATGGACCGTCCTCTATGAATATTTCCCCACCCTATCACGGCAATTTTGGCAAGTTTTGTGAAAGTGACATGGGTTTTGAATGTACAACATAGGTTTTATGAACCCACCCCATCATTGCATCCCTGGATAGTTCCCGACCAGATTTGGTGGTCTTACGATGTTTTCTGCCGCATCGGGGCGTTGCTAGCACAAAAACGAGCACACGAACCCCCCATTTTGTTAATAGTTTTTCTGTATTCAGTAACCCTTTCTCTATAATTTTGGCAAGTTTCGTAAAAGTGACATGGGTTTTGAATGTACAGCATAAGTTGTATGAACCCACCCCATTAGTGCATCAATGGATAGGTTCCAGACCAGATGTTGTGGTATTACGATGTTTTCTGCCGCATGGGGGCGCTGCTAGCACAAAAACGAGCACACGAACCCCCCATTTTTATAGTTTTTCTGTATTCAGTAACCCTTTCTCTATAATTTTGGCAAGTTTCGTAAAAGTGACATGGGTTTTGAATGTACAGCATAAGTTTTATGAAGCTTGCCCATTATCCCACCCCTAACAGAAGGATTTTTAGGATATTGGTGTTTTCTGCCGCGTGAGGGCGCTGCTAGCAAGATTGAGAGCATACACCCCCAACTTTAATATTTTTTTTCCTCGTTTTGGATACCTTTTTCTACAATTCTCCCAAGTTTGGAGAAAATTACGTGGATTTTGAAAGAATTATGGGGATTTAAGTTTGCTATTGGACATTTTGTTGCCTATCATGGCCTTGATCCCGTAACGCTATCATTCTATACTGGACGTCAGATTGCCATATTCTTCAGAGTCCCGTAAAGGAAAAACAAGCACACGAACCTATGGTTTTATTTGCATATTTGGGCTTCGGCTTCAGATGGGTCAAAGTTACGGTATGGAAAGTTTGAAGAAACTGACATGGACTTCACTTTAACTGGGGAACGTCCTTAAATAGTTGTTGATGATCTCTCTATTTAAGTATTGTTTCAATAATACATCACATGCATAATTTTGTATGAAAAATGGTTAAAACCAATGCCTTTTTAGAAAGCGCCCTCTTCTGTTTAATGGCTCTTTTTGAATGATAACGGGCTTTTTACTTATTCGTTTGTAATTTTGTATACCTTTCGAGCATGGTGGAGTTATAACTAGTAGTTTATAATGTTACTGTCCAGGTTTGGTTACTAAAGTTCAGCCTTACCAAAACTGTACTACCCCTTTAAGCTTCATTCAGTGACATAATTAGGTTGTGTTTGAATACCTAACACAGCATTGTCTTTTCGCTAAAGGGGGTTGTTGTACTCCCAAAACACCCCTTCGGGTACGCCTATGATTCTTACTATATCTGACACAGTGGCTGCACTTTAAAGGGATCGTTGAGTTTTGGTATAGAGAGTACAGTTTTGGTCAAACTAAAATTTAGTAACCAAAACCTTCACCATTACATTGCAAACTAATAGTCATAACTGCACCATGATCGACAGGTATAACACATTCCAAACAACTAAGTAAAAACCCTGTCTCATTCGAAAAGAGCCGTTAAAACTCGAAAGGTCGCTTTCAACAAACTCATTGGTTCAACCATCTTAATACAAAATTGTGCATGTGATGTTTTGTTAAAATAATGATTAAATAGAGAGATCATTCACAACTACCCCAAAACATATGTTGTGAATGTTAAAATGTGTAAGCATTTTTTGTCAACGGCTGGTTCAAAATTATTGATTTATTGTGGGGCCCCGAAATACTTACATATCCTTTTGATGGATATTTTAGCCGTCTCTGAAGCGATTTTTATGAAATAATTTATTCTGTCATTAAAATTGTATGGTCTTTCAAATGTGACACTCAGTTTTGTCATTACCTAAAAAGAAAATTATTTCATACAGTGCCCTCTATACCAAAACCCAACTATCCCTTTAATCATAACGTTTGCGAATCATAAGCACGCTGATGAAACAGAATATCGAAATTAAACTTGACAAGTGAACGAAGGCCTACAATATTTCATCCTTCAGGTAGACATTGATTGTTTTTAATGTCAGCGATATTTTTTGTTTTACTATAGGTTTTCCCACTCAATTTCGCGATTGTGACAATCAAATTGATATGAGGAGCAAACGAATTCGCGCGATTTGCGATCGCCGTGTCAAAGCAGCATTCGAATTCGTAAATGGTCGTTCAAAATCACGTAAGAGCAAGTGATTTCGCACAAAGGGCATACCTTTTCATCAATGGGCATTCAAAATGGCATGTAGTTAATGCTGGCGCTACTGCAAATTCGCGAATTCGAATGCCCATAAATGAACTCTTGTATCTATTCACGAAAGCCAATGCCTATGCATGAATTCGTTTGCACCTTTTCGGAATTTGAAAGACCGATACCAACCATTACGCGGCAATGCGTGAATTTGAATGACCCTTAATGAATTCGGTTGATAAAAGTGTAAAATTGAGCGGGAAAACCTATACTTCCTCCCCCTATAACTTACCAGGTGAAGCTGACAACATGAGAATAATTCCTTCTATTAAAGACAATTTATACAATGAATTAACTGACAATGACAACAGAAAATTACTTACTACAATAATAAAAAATAGTCTAGATTTGAACATTTCATTATGGAAAGCAATTTACATACAAGAATACAAAATGCAATCATTAACATGATAAAGGGGGATAATTTATAATCAAGTGAATCAAAATAAAATATATTTACTGAATTAATAAATTAAATGTACCGTTATTATTTAGTCATCCATTAATAAAATTATTACATATTACACGTACAGTTAACAAAATGTATGTATTATACTCGCACACTTTTAACTCTTCACTCCCATGCCCGACGTAGCCGCAACTGCTGCCAGTTGACTTGTCGTCGAGTGAAGGTGAATATGCATGGATCAAGAGTAGTTCAGCTTACGGTGGTTTCTCCATGACTTATTGGCGTTCTCACCTTCGCCTCTAGTTTTCGTCTACGCCGTCAAAAAGTCCATAATGCCTTCATCGCTCCAATGGAAGTTTGACCAAGGCTGTTAAAAGTGCGGTAGCCGGAAGCGGATCTCCCAGGAAATAATACGTCAATAGCCATTGATATTATTTAATTTGTGTGTCAACTTTATGTAACATGTGAACTTTATTGCACTGTAGCATTATCTTTGTTGTTCTGCAATGAAGTATTAAAGCCCCCCCCCCCCCGGGGGGGGGGGGGGGCACTCAACTATATTGCTGTACACACGCGCGACCACAGGTTTTTCAAACCCACCCTAAACAAGTTTTATCCATTGGTCAAAATTATACCCTATTCAAGTATTTTCGCGTGCTTTTTGACAATTTTGCCCCCTAAACAAGTATAACCCCTAAAACATACCCCTAAATAAGTCTATGTCAATTGCTCTCAATTAAACCTCTAAAAATATTAAGTCAGGAGTGATCAAAACTCATGTTTACAATTGTAAAAAGTAATAGTATGAATACCATGGGCCAACATAATGTTATACAATTTAGAAATTTTTAACGTTTCAAAGAGGATGACTTTGTAAATGCACTTGTTACTTTACCTTTTGTCGATGTTACTAATGTATTCAATGTTGATAAAGCTTGGGAGAAATGGTATGAGTTATTAATGAGTATAAGTGATAAATATGCACTATATAAATGTAAACGAATGAGAAAAAGCCATGTCCCTGGGTTACGGGTGACATAATTGAAATGATAAATACGAGAAATTTTATTCATGGGAAAGCTTTAAAGTTTGATTTACCAGGATTATGGAGGGATTATCGGAATATAAGAAACGCGGTAACGAGTACAATACGAATGTCAAAGCATGAGTACGTACAGGGGCTACTGAAAGAAAGATTTGGAGACTCTATAGTGCATTGTGGTCAGTAATGAAACAAATATCGAACACTAGTTCAAAAGAGACATTATGCTACATTTTGACGGTAATGATATTGTACAGCCTGAAATGGTTGCTGAAAAACTGAATGATTATTTTGTAGATAGTGTATTTGAATTATTACAAACCACTGTAAATGAAAATGAAGAGGCACACAATTATATTGAAGTTTGTTTAGAAGGAAAAAAAAGATAGTCCCCCAACAACTGGAGACTCAAATGATTCAAGCTCCGCCCAAATCTTTGAATTACCTCATGTGACGAATGAATTTGTGATTAATGAAATTGATAATCTATCCGTCAAGAAATCAACAGGTGCCGATGATATTTCTGTGAAAATATTGAAAGCTATGAAAACGGCCACAAATGTTTTGGAAAGCTTGGTTTATAATTTGTAATCAATCGCTAAGGACAGGCACTATTCCCAAATCATGGCGACTAGCAAAAATTCGACCAATATTTAAGTCAAGAGAAATATCTTGTATTGAAAATTACTTGCCTATTTCATTGCTCTCAATTATTTCAAAAATATTATAAAAATGTGTACAGAAACAACTTTATTCATTTTTATGTGCTACTAATTTCTTAAGCGAAAAGCAATTTGGCTTCCGACCTGCCCACTCATGCGAATGCGGTCTTGTGTGCATGGTCGATGACTGGGCCGACGAGGTAGACAAATGTCTATTTTGTGGGTTGGCATTCATTGATATGCGTAAAGCATTTGACTCTGTCAATCACGATATTTTGTTGAGAAAGCTTGCTCTGTGTGGTTGTTCAGAAAACGCACTCGATTGGTTTAGGTCTTATCTTTGTTGTACAAGAAAAACAAGAAAAACCTCATCCGGGGTTCCGCAAGGCTCCGTACTTGGACCCCTCCTGTTTACAATATATTATATCAATGACTTGCAAACTAGTATCAAGATTGGTAAAGTATATATGTTTGCCGATGATGCAACACTCTTTGTAAGTGGATCATCACTTTAATCTGTCGAGACTCAGTTAAATGATGCTATGAACGAAGTTTTTGATTGGACAAAACATAACAGATTGGTATTGAATGTTAAAAAAAAAAGTAATGCTTCTTAGCTCGAGGCAAAGACTATCTGCTGTACAGAATAAGAAACTAAGTGTCAATATATATGGGGTAGAGATGGAACAGGTAACCCAATATAAATGCCTTGGTGTAATAATTGATGACACGCTAAGTTTTAAATATCATGTTGATTCTATAGTTAAAATAATGAAACAAAAGTTAGGCATAGTAAGAAGAATAAAGCATTTATTTACACAAGAATAATTAGGCAGACTATACTGGGGGTTCATTTTACCTCATGCATTGTATTGCTCGACTGTTTGGTCATCGCGTTCTGAAATTAATTATAAGACAATAAATACACTTCATAAACATTGATAAACGTGCTGCCTACATAGTTAGCGGCAAAACCTGGGCTACTCCATCACACGAAGTTTTAGATAATCTTACTTGGCCCACTCTTAAAGAACTGTTTACAATATCAACTGCATGCATGATGTATACATGTGTAAGTGGTACAGCCCCAACTGTATTGTGTAACACATTTTGTTTTAACGATGATGTTTCGTTACATACAACTCGCAACAGTAATAAGAAGTTATTAAGAACACCATTATGTAAAACACAATTTTATCAGAAACTATTTGTGTATGCTGGCATTGTATTGTGGAATGCCTTTTCCGATGAATGCCGTACAGCTGACTCATTATTTATATTTAAGAACGCCCTCAAACGAAACACCAAAACGTCGTAAATGTCAGCGAGTTATGCGTATAAGTATAATTGTATTGTATTCTTCTACGCGTCGCATTATAATTTTGTTTTTGTTTAATAACCACGTGCATTTGGACATATGCTGCTTGTTGTGTGAATGGATGCGACTCATTTATTAATGTTTTGTTGTTTTTATCCATTATATGTCATGTATAGCTAAATAATATAAAATGTGTATAGTTATTTGTCAGAAGACAGAGCCCTGTGGAAGACCAGCTTTTACTTGTATGATTTTAATTTGTATTGATTACTGTTCTATTTGTATATGCTGAATTCAGGTTACTCTGTATAAATATGTGAAATAAATAAATAAATAAATAAATAAATAAATAAATAAATAACTAAATAAATAAATAAATAAATAAATAAATAAATAAATAAATAAACAAGAACTACAGTCAACCTCACACTAAAACTCTGCCTCAGTTGAAGATATTCAAAAGGCCTCTATTTTGAATTATCTTCTTCTTTTTTTGGGGGTATATCAGTTGAATTTGTAAGTAAAAGCTTTTTCATGTGTTCATCAGTACCAGCAGATTCAACTAATGCAAGTTTGACTGTATTTCTGATAATACCAATTGCAATTTTATACAGCATGTGACAACGCCAAGGTATTTCTACAATGGATCGCTCTCTCGAGATATTTGTGTAGTTACTATACAGACAAATGATAACTACCATGTCTTGTTTCTGAAACATTTTGAAATAATTTATTTACCAAAAATATGAACATCATTAAAACATACACAAAATCCTGACTTCTTGAAATGGTTCAAAATGTTGTTGAGAAACCTGAACAATGGGTAGAGGTTACAATGATACAAGGGGTATTATTCTAGACACTCCCCTTCAAATGTGTCTCATATTATGATTGTATCTCAGAGTTTGTATTTGTCAAAACTGATTAAATGCTACAAAATGTATAAATCCACCATGCTCGAAAGGAATAAGTAATTACACACGACTATATAAGGGAAAATCCTGTTAGCATTCAAAAAGAGTAATTAGATCACAAGAGGGCGCTATCTAAAAATGAATTGGATTCAACCATTTTTTATTTTTTTGTAATTAGTTGTGTTTAAATAGATAGTTGAGTGTTTGTAAAGATGGCGCTACACGGAGTAATTTTGTTGCGAGGTAATGAAAGATTGAGTGTCAACATAGTAAGGGTATATCATTTTAATGACAGAATAAACTTTATTTGATCAAAGGTGGTAATATCCATGAACATAACTATTTTCAATAATGTGGGGCCAGCCGTAATTTTTTTTTTTTTTTAATGATTCCTCTTTTCAAAAATTTACAAAATGTGTTTTTAGATAGTTGTGGAGTATTTCTCTATCTTATCACAATTAAAAAATAAACATCTCCTGCACAATATTTAATTTCAAATAGTTGAAACTAAGACATTTTTAGAAAGCGCCCTTTTGAGAAAAAATGTTTTTTACTTAGTCATTTGTAATATTTTTTATCTTTTCAAGCGTGGTGGGTTAAAAACTATTAGTTGATGGTGCAAGTTTTAATTTCTATGATATATTCGGGAAAATATAAATTTAACGTTTAATTGACTTGAAGAAAACAAAATATTAGCCTACCATGGAAATGTCGCGAAGTGAAATACATGGACAAAGGAACCTGTTAATTCGCTAAATACATTTTGTGTTCCAAATTAGCAAATCGGCAAAATAAATCCATGAATCGTTGTTATATCTATATTGGTATGTTAATAAATATTATGTTCTTGTTTATTATTGTGATAGAGAACAACGTTTCGTAAAAATTATTTAAATCAGAACTCAATTTAACGCGAATGTGGCCGCTGCACCCGAATCCATCACCCAACATGGTTAAAGCTTAAAGGGGTAGTTCATTTGTGTGTAGATGGCGCTGCGAGAAATAATAATTTGAGAAATAATGAAGCGGCTGAAATATTAATCAAACATCCGATCGGATTAAATCTGAGGCCCATATTTATTCGAAATTTTTCCTTCAATAAAAATACATTTTTGTAATTTTGTCAACAATTTCATAAGAGGTATTCAAATACTGTAGTTGTTGATGATCTTTTTTAAAATCTTCTTTATTGCCGCCCATAATTACTGCCAAATGACGCGCATTCGCTGGCATTATCAAAGCGCGTCGAAGGGCGATTTGCATTTTGAAAGAAACGCGTAATAATTCCATTAAAAAGGACTGAGCATACCCCCAAATTAAACGACCTGGTAGCTTAAAGGTCTACCTATGTATAGGTATGTATATTTTGTTTGCTATCGATGCCGTCAATTTGTCCTTTTACTTCCCCTGCGACGAAGTATATTTATCGGCCAAACTAATTGATAATTTTTTTTTTTTAAAGCAGGAAAAAGGATTTGCGTGGAGAAATCCAAACCGTAGTATCGTTAAATGCAGAAATATCTTTCAAAACGTTAATATAAGGCGTTGACATTGAGCCGTAATTCACGGTCAGTTCGGCCCGTCTACGCTGGACACATCTATACGCTCGCTTCTGCGATACGCTCGTGCGAAAACATGTGCCAAATGCAGCCTGTGCACGAGGCTGCTTATACAAACTGATTTGCGGCAAATCAGTTTATATAAATGTCCAAATAATTATATCAATTAGTAGGCGGTTTCCTGGCCAACTTTGAATATAGTCCTGTATTAGTAAAAAATATATTCGTTCACATGATTGGTAATAAGAGCGTGCATTTTATTTGTTGTGCGTGAGGCGTTGCCCACTACTGGCACATTTGCCTTTAGATATATAAAATTCGGGCTAGGCGTTTATCGGCCAAGATTGTAGGGAGGGGGGGGGGGGGGGGGGGGTGGTAATAGCGGTTCCCCTTTGAACCCCCCCCCCCCCCCCCCCCCCAGCTCTACAAACAAATTTCAAGAACCCCGGCCTTTGTAGGGTTTACCTAGAATGTGAGTAATGGCTCAGTCACATTTGACACGGCGGTCGTACGGTCTTAAATTTCTACGGCAAATTACAAAAATAGGGCCGCCGTAGAATTTCTACGGTCACATGCAATAGCAGTCACATTTGCCACGGCCGCCGCACGGCATATCTTTAATTTGTGGAGAAAATCTGCGGCTGCCGTACGGCCTTTGAAGTGATGACGCACGGTCGCCTTAGGGCGTCCTTGCGGTTGCCGTAGGTTATTTGAACAAATATCAAGGCAGACGCAAGGCGGCCGAAAGGCGGCCGCAGGGGGGGCATACGGCAACCTTGCGGCGTGGATAATAGGAATAACACATTATGCAATATAGGGTGGACCCCAACAAACGGGTCGGGGCATCAGGTTGTGAAGTATCACACACGCCTTGGTGATCTTGGTGGATGTAGCGGGAGTAGTCATGAGGGTGGTGAGGAGGCACCAGAATGCCAAAAGCGTTCTCAATCATCCTCCGGGCACGGGAACACCTGTAGTTGAACATTCGTTCAGGTATGCTCGCAGGGGGAACGCATCATCGCCGATGAAGATAATGGCACGTTGTGGTCGTCGTTGGGGAGGTGCTCAGGGTGAGGGTAACCAAGTCTTCCTTTACGGAGGTCGAGCTCAAGGGAAGAGTGGTTGAAAATCCCTGCATCAGAGACAGCTCCTTCCGCACCCACATGCACCCACAGAAAGCGGTAGTCAGCTGCTCCAAGCCCCATCAAGACAATGGGGGAAAAAGCCCTTGTAGTTAAAGTAGGCGCTGCCTGACTGATGGCTGCCTGATGGCTTCTTGATCTTGACATGTTTTCCGTCGATGGCCCCGCAAGCGTGAGAGAAGTTCCACCTCCTCCCGAAGCCCTGGGCCACTTCCATCCATCCATCAGGAGTTGAGGGGGTCACGAACACCTCATCTCGGTACTCTTCGCAGATTGCATCGCACACCTGGGGCACAAACAGTGATATGGTGTTATGTGCCACTATGAAGCTGAATGCAAGCGAGTGGTAAGAGTCACCCGTTGTCAAGAACCGGTGTGTAATGGCCAGCTTCATGCCTGGTGCAAGGGGGGCCTGGCATTGTCGCTTGTGGTGATTCTTGGAGAGACACGGACCAGCATCTCCTGGAACATTACAGGTTCCATCCGCAGAAATGCCTTGAAATCGCCCCTGGATTCACGCATCAGCTCCTGCATGAGGTTGTCGTAGTGGCCCAGTGGTTCACGCCGCAAGAGTCAGGGCTTCACCCACATCGTCCTTCTTCTTCTCTGCTGTCTGGCCTTCTACTGCTCATAGAGAATTAGGGCTGCAATCAGGTAGTCTCGCTCTCGATGCCCCTTCCTCAGATGCATCCGCAGGTAGCCCAGCCTCAGCCGTTCAGGAACAATCATCGCCATCTGTTTATAACGTTGTCTTCAATCTCCGTGACAGAGATATACATATAGAACAACTGGTATATAACCCTTTTTGCAGACTGCCACGGGGGCCGTACGGATGGCGTGAGGCGAGTGTACGAGAGCCTTGTGTGGTCCTTGCGTTGCCCGCAGGGTGTGACACACACCGCAAGGCCATCGTATGGGGACAGTTAGGCCGCCGTAAGGCGGGCGTAAGGTTGCCCTAGGGCTCCCGTGGAATTCCTGCGGCCGACGCAATTTGTTGGGGATCCGCAAAAGTCAAAATTAATTCATAGACCTGTTGCGATTTGCAACTGTGGTTATTGGGCTATTTTGTAGTTTTGTATACTACAGGATAATCATTATGTGTGTAGTTACACATTCATATATTTGGGCCATGTACTGACCAACTCAGGGTCACTGTTCCCCACCGTCCTGTGCTCTGATTTGCCCGGGGTATTCGCCATCCCTCCCCTTTCTGGATGTGACGCTTTGCTCAGGGTTACATCCCGCTCTTCCTACCAATCTCTCTTTTAGTCTTTCCTTTTGTTTACTTCGACCACGGCTACTGGCTCTCTCTCTCTCTCTCTATTTCTGACTTGGTCAGTAGTTTCACACTGTCCTTCCTATAGCTCTCACTATTAATGAATATTCATGAGAATAGTCGCGTCAAGGTTGTAGTAGTTTCAGTAGTTTATCACAGCGTCCCTATTGCGTAATTCAAGGGCTAACTTAATCCCGAGCAAAATAATTGATAAAACAGTCGACTACATGTTATGCTATTCGATCCCTGGGTTGATGTAAGATATTGGGATATGGGTATTCGTAATGTATTGAAGCCCTCTGAGTCTGATTATAAATGTTATATCCTGCATGTGTATTGTGTATTCATTCTGTGCTTACAATAATTGTTGAGTAGGTATTCCTGTATACACGAATCCTTATACATGTATATTGTACAGTTTCTATTGCAGTTGATTCGATCATGCCAATATGCATTCAGTCATCATTATGTTTATTGTAAATGCTATATGAGTGTTGTACAGATCAGTTATTTCTATGTTCATGTAAAATGCTGACATGACTAAACTCGAGTCCTTGGCTGTTTAATTACCTTGTTTTTCGGCCTCGCTGCGCGGCCTTGTTAGGAAAGTTTGTTCCCCCTTTCTTGCGGCCTTGCTCGCTTGTCCTTGCGCTATGTTAGTTATTGTATTTTGGCCCAGCGTGAGAATTGCTCTCCGTCTTCCGGAGATCTGGAAATGTACATATCCCCGCGTTGCGTAACAGCGAGGTCGCACTCTCCTCTCCGGACGAGAGCGCGTTCCCTAGCAACATGATCGAGGTCAGAGAATCGCGTGCCGTCCTTTCGACTGCCCATGCGCGAAAGGCTGAGCTTGTCCTCGTTTCGAGGACACAGCTCCGTCCTTCGCTCAGGGTCGGGCTTTCGAGTCCTGCGATCGGAGGTCGACTTGCTCGACGACTACTCGTATAAAAGGCGCTGCGCGATCAGAAATGAAAGAGTGATATTCCGAGATTGTTCCGAGTTAGTTATATTCCGAGTTCGAGTCATAAGTCTCAGTAACTGCGTTCTCCGCAGACTGCTATAGTTTACATTATTTCTACATGAATGGATTATACTTGTTAATAAACGAAAACACTTATATTTTATACTGGAATCTTCATGTACTTTATTTCCTCGCGTTGATTGGATTACTTGATATACTTGTGGCACGCTACCATGCTTGATTGATGAATGGAATGAACACATTAATTTAAAGACATCTTCAACATCATCATCATCTTCATCCCCCCATTACATTTGTCCATCACCCCCGATATTTTTGACATACCCTAGGGCAACCCCACGGCGCCCGCAAGACAACTGTACGCCCGACGTACGGTCGACGTGGAACCGTTCTGCGCCATGGCTACGGCGTGTATAATTGCTTCGGCGAACGTAGAAATGAAAAAAAGTTATAACTTTAAGTTATAATTCTACGGCGACCCCTGCGGCCGGTAAAATATACTGTTACGCCGTACGTTTCTCTCGATTTTGGGGCGTACGACCGCCGTACGCTCGCCGTAGAGCAAATGTGACTGTAGCATTAAAGACGGACATTCTGAGACAAATTCAATTTGACGCAAGCAATGACGACTGTAACTATGGAAACAGTTGGAATACATATCATGACATATTGTGTGTAGGCTAACTGATGCAAAGCCCTGTAATTGATAATTGTGCCATTGTATTGTTACTTGAATGGACGTGATGCTCAACAGGGTACACGGTTGCTATATAAATGTCACGAAACTAGTCATATGGACAAAAGACAGTCTCTAAATATAGCAACTTCAATATCTTTTGTGTTGAACAAAATTTCATCGAAACATGACGATCGAATTGGTATGATTTTGTCCATCAGTTGTAAATGTAATGTTTGTATTAATAATCGTGATAATATACATTCATATAGCGCATAATTATTGCAAATAAGCGCTTGAATAAGTATTTGAATGTTTAATTATTTGTACTAGTATTATATTTGGTATGTAAAACTATAACAATTTCAGTTTATAGGCAAAACCCCTCCCCCCGCCCCCCCCCCCCCCCCCCTAAGTTGCCCAGGCCTGTCAGGATTGCACTGATGGCGAGATACCGCGACCGGATAGAACCGCGACCACACCGGTATCATACTTGCAGTCAAGCGCAAGATCGCTTTTACAATCTTAAACAAAATGAGAGAAGTATATAGTTTAAAAAATGAAGTAAAGGCAGACAAAACAGAATGGCATCAAGTTAGTATTAAATAGGCCTATAGTATACAAATATTTTTTTCTTTTTTGTAACTATACCATCACCTTTTATTTCCTTCTCTATTTTACTTCTCCTCCTTCTCTTATCGACATTTCTTTCTCCGACAGTTGCTTTTATTTACTCTCCCCCTTTTTGTTGTTGCTCTGTATACATAAGTAATGAGAGTTAAAATGTGTTTTTTAAAATCATAACCGAGCATGGTAGCTTAGCGGTTAGAGTGTCCGCCTCATGCACGGGAGGTCCCGGGTTCGAACCCAGACCGGGTCATACCAAGACTTTAAAAATGGTACCTTTTGCCTTCTAGCCAGGCGCTCGGCATTTATAGAATGGAGAAGGGAAAGTTAATCACACGAGTTACCAGAGGACTGGCCCCCTTCTGTAGCTTACGCTACATTTAGTAGACGTGGGGCCTAGGGCTAATGAATCGGAGATAGGCGCCGCCTTATGTGCCAAAATTGGCACGGGAAGGACGTTAACTAACTTTGTTTTAAACTAACTATATATATCATGCTGAATTATATTAACGGTTTAGAGATGTGATTCATGATACAATGCGTAAAGTCTATGATTATCTACTTCGCACATTGTATGAAACACCCTCTGAACACGATCTTTACTTTCCTTTTAAATTGTACTGATTTATCTCCAGATGGATGGACCCCCTAGGACGTCCCGAGTTATGTTCATATGCCTCACTGTACTTTATCTCCAAGGTAATTTAGATCTACATTTTACCTGACATAATCTTTGTATGCTTGTCTCATTCTGTAAGTTAGTGATGATGTTTACTATCGCATACATTTAGTTAATGAGTGTATCAGCTGCATTAAATAAGTTAGAATGTGTAAATAAAAGATAGACATATTTTGAATGATTTAGTTTCTCCGAGCATGAGGTTAATTTTCCCGCATGATAATAATAATATAAACACTCAGGTTGTTTAAATTAAAGCTTTTGATAACAAATATTTACCGATCATTGAATCATGTATAATATAACTTGTTATTCACACTTAGATTACAGTATGAGTTTTTTTCATTGGCCTCCCTTACAATGCCTTAGCGAAACATCGGGATGCGTTAAATAAAGAGTTTCGATAATCGGAAAACTGCATTTATCCACAAATCAGACAGTGCGGGCATCTAAATCAATCGGATTTGCGCATTTAAACGCAATTGCGATTGATTGTAACTCTTTGTGCAACATGTGTAAACAAAATAATACAGTTGCAACTTACACATGCTCGAATCTATTTAAGATAATATGCAATACATTGTAAAACTAAAATACCTCATGTATTATTGTGTTACACTTATCATATCGTTTATTTGTGTTGTTTTATCTCATCATTTTGTTGAACCACACAGCCGGAAGTCTGGACATACGACTAGCCAATGCGGAGAGTACATCCGGGCCTTCACCTCGGACTGCCACGCCCTTGCCCGCTGAAGGTCCTAACAACCCTTGTAGACCGATCCGCGGACCGGACGGCAAAATGATCGACCTCGTCCCTAGCCCAGTGTTGGGAAACATTCCTAAGATCCCGGGATTCGAGCGTCAGCTGGTTTGTCGACGTCCAGGTAAATACACTGAACATTCTATCAAATAGCTTTAAAGGGGTAGTTTAGTTTTGGTAAGGCTGAACTTTAGTAACCAAACCTGGACAATACAATAACCTTAAAAACTAATAGTAATAACTCCACTATGCTCGAAAAGTATACAAACTTGCAAAATGACTAAGTAAAAAGCATGTTATCATTCAAAAAGAGCCATTTTGATCACGAGAGGGCGCTTTTTTAAAGGCGTCAGTTTCAACCATTTTCCATACACAATAATGCATGTGATATTTTATTACCAGACTGATTGTATAGAGAGAACATCAACAACTACTTAAATAACACTTTCGAATTTTTTTGAGAAAGTGGAAGCATTTTTTGAATTTTTTGAAAAAACCGTTAATTATTTGGGCCCCAAATAATTATAAGATCAGATACATTTATTGATATTTCAGCCGTTTGTGGACCAAATAAAGTTTATTCTGCCATTCAAATTGCATGTTCTCTCAAATTTGACACTCAGTTTTTAATTACCTCACAAAAAAATTGCGATGAGCAGCGCCCTCTCTACCAAAACTAAACTACCCCTTTAAAGGAAATGCAATATGTAAGAGCTTATTGGCGAACTGCGCTATCATAATTTTAAATAAGCATGCCATAGTACCATCAGTTATGTCAATGTTTTAACTTGTCCCATTATTCTACTTAGGAACGACCCTCAAACATAAATGATGTCACTGCAGACATACTATAACCATTTCTCGTGACAAAAGGTGGAATGATATGGATGGGTATGCGTTCACTTGCATAGAAGAACATTAATGCTCACCAGCTCACCAGCTTTGAAAATCTGTTCGATTTCAGTTAAAAGATGTGTCACATATAAGGAAGTACGTATCTGAATATGCATGTCATCATGTGATTCGCAGCCATGTTCTTTCCCGGTTGGATTATTGTAACGGACTGATTAGAGAAGTCCCTCAAACATATACAAATACTTCAAAGTTTGCAGAATTGAGCTGCCCCTGTTATGTTTCGGTTAGACCGTCGTCATGAAGCCATGCCTCTGATATCATATTGATTGCCAATCAAACAGGGGATTGTTTTTAAGATTCTTTTATTTGTACACAAATTATTTCATTTATCAGGCACCAGAGTATTGTAATGAGCTGATTAAGTCTTATCTACATGTGGGTATAAATATTCCCTCCAATGCAGACCCATTTCGATTAGAAAATAATAATGATAATGTTTCGATATTATATAGCGCCTAACAAGATTGATAATCAAGCGCTTTACGATGATATTATTACCCCGGTCGGCATCGGACACACTCGCAATCATTCCGCACATGACGTGCACTCTCTGCTCCCTTGTGAGAAATATACAAGAACAATTGCATACACGTTCCACTCCAACCAGGTCCCCACTTATATATACACCTGGGTAGAGAGAAGCAATAGTGGATTAATTGTCTTGCTGAAGGACAAACGCGATGGGCATACACTGGGTTCGAACTCGGGATCTCACGATTGGAAAGCGCGCGCTCTACCAATCTTGCCACACCATATGTTCACGTGGCTCCTTAGTAGTAAGGAAGGAGATCGCACATTTGCTGTTACAGCAGCTAAGGAGTGTAATAAACTTCCCTCCATTTATAGAAGCTGCTCCATCAGTGGATGTTTGAAAAAACTCCCATATTTTTGTAAGCGCTGTGATATAGTTTACTCTGCATAGCGCAGCCAAAATTGCTTAATAATGATAATAATAATAATAATAAAAATAATAGTAATAATAACAATTATCACTTTGCATTTTCGCTCATTTCTCAGCCAAAAACCATCCAATTAACGTGAAATGTTCACACATTACTTTGTGAACAGTTGAGATCACACCAATACACATTGTATTTATCACTCATCACTGCTTTTACTTGTCAACAAAGTTACTAGATCCCTTTGAAACAAACCTACACACACACACAACAATATGTTAAAACTGACAGTAAGCTCCACAATGACCATTGTATGCATTTCATTTTCAGAAAAAGGTGAGTCTACCTCCCCGACCACGACGTCGCAGATGACAACGCTGTCACCTTCAGGTGAGACCAAAATAATACAGACAAGGTGCAATCTACTTAGTAGCACAAACAGAAATGAAGAGCTTAGTTCCAAAAGGCGCTAAATCCACTTTCCATAAAAATGGTGTTAGTGATGTCAGTACATTAATAAGCTACGTAACTTTAGGATCCAGATTGTATGAAAAATTACACAATCAACTGATCAAATTCAAAATATGGGACGATCCATATTTATATTCCCAAAGGCATGTGTACAAAGTTTGACAAAGAAACCTGATTTACTCCCAAGTTGAACATTCAAGTGGATTTAGCGCCTTTTATCAGTAATCTCTTCAAATATAGACATGCTAGAACTTACATGCTAGAACGTAACAGTCCAGATTCCACAACAAGAACATTATGATCACGTTGTACCTTGGTGTTGTTCATCTCTCTCCCGTCACCCCCTCTCCTCTCTCTTGCTCCCTCTCCCATCGCCTCCCCCTCCCTCACTCTTCCTCACCCCATTCTCCCCGCACTCTCTATCTCCCTCCCTTTCTACGGCTTGGTTTACTTTAGTGTTAAAGGTGCAACTGTAAAGTGTCAGATATTGGCCAAAATGTGATTTGAGACTTTAATCCTATACCAAAATCATTGTAAGATATGTCCGAATGATGTGTGAAAGTTTCATTGAAAAAGAACACCGCTTTCCTGGTTAAAAAGGCAACAATTTACAACGCTTTTGCAACCAATTACTGTATGAATTGTATGAGGTTTATGACCGTTTATTAACGTTCTTAAGCTGAATGATTATCAATAAAGATATCGTCATACTAAAGGGGCATTTGAACAAATCTAACCCTAAGCCAAACAACACGGTAGAAGAGAAATGTGGAAGCTCAAATTCTTTTTTGCGGATTTAGACACTTTACAGGTGCACCTTGAACATGTTCAACGGGAACCTGAATGGTGATGATAATATAAATGCCTGTGTTGAATGATATTCTTAATGTCCACATAATTATGATATACGCGCCCGCTTGAAAGGAAAGCTCCCGAAGGAGTGGAGATTACTACTGCAGTATTTAATTCCTTCCAAATAACGCCACTGGTTCGAATGTATCAAGTGTGCCTATAGTTTTGTGAGACAATGTAGGGTATTGCCATTTTAAAGGGATCAAGTAACTTTGTTGACATGCAACAAGTGATAAATGGTTGATACAATGTATATTGTTGTTATCTGATATGTCCACTGGGTGTTGTGTGAACATGTCAAGTTTAATGGACGTCATATGGTCGAGTAATGAGCAAAAATGCAAAGTGATATTCACTCTTCATTGCACTCACTTTGCACACGGTGTCGACGATCCATTGAATAATTTAACATCTGAACACTTCCATCGTAAATATCTTTTTAACGAAAGGAGAATTTGAAAAAAACGAAACCTGTCCTATGCCTTTTTTTATATTAATACTAATATAGCAATGTATGAGGGAACCGCTATAATTCCAATTGGATGTTGATGATTTGGACAATGTTACTAAGTCCCTTTAATGTTGTGTAGCCGGCAATAATTAGTCAATATTCCAGACGTGCATTGAAGTTGCATAGTGACATAAACTACATTCAGACCAATCAACTCGCGATATTATACTAGTCAGCGATTATGCTCGTGCCCATGTCCACAACAGTTTCCAGAATGCCATATCACATCATGCGAGAGAACATGTCCAATATCTAACGGCTCCTAATTAGGCCGACCAGCAAGCGAAGTAGCAAATCATCCAAACAGTTGGCCGTATTTTCACGAATGTTTTTCAAAACTATTTTAACATCTTCAATCAAAACAGCCAGTGGGCGGCCTTTTACGTGTAATAGAAGAAATATCATCCCATTCAAATTTTAATAATCTAGAAGCGCCTTGATTGCATCAAGTTCCTTTTTTTGTATAGCCCTTTTGGATTGAAAATTTGACCTTTAAATTATAGTTGAGTTTTGGTAAAGAGAGTACAGTTTTGGTACAACGGAATTTTATTAACCGAAATCTACATATTATACTAGTCAGTGATTATACTCGTGCCCCTGTACAAAACAGTTTACAGAATGTCATATCACATCATACATGTCATACGACAGAACATGTCCAATATCTATCGGCTCCTAACTAGGCCGACCAGCCAGCGAAGTAGCAAATCATCCAAACAGTTGGCCTTATTTTCACGATTTTTTTTTCAAAAGTATTTTAACATTTTCTATCAAAACAGCGGCCAGCTGAAGCAGCCTTTTACGTGTAATCGAGGAAATATCATTCTATACAAATTATGTACTCTACAAACGGCTTGATTGCATCAAGTTCTTTTTTTTGTTGGTAGCCCTTTTGGATTCAAACCACATTTGACCTTAAAAATGGTAGTTGAGTTTAGGTAAAGAGAGTACAGTTTTGGTCCAACGGAATGTTATTAACCAAAATCTACACTATTACCTCACAAACTTATAGATGGGCGAAAGGAATACGAATTTACAAACGAATAGGTAAAAAACCTGATCATTCAATAAAAACAGCTGGTAAAACTTAACAGGGTGGTCTTTAAAAGCTCATCGGTTTCAATCATTCTAAATAAAATATTGCGCATGTGGTGTTTTGTTAAAATAGTGATTAGATTGATTTTTTGTGTAAAAACCTCTGTTGACTTTTTTAAAAACAGAAGCACTAAAAAAAAGTTAACGGCTGGTTTTTAATTATTTAATACTTATTAGGCCCACAATAATTACAAATGACTATATTTCACAACAATTTATTTTGTGCAGCGCCCTCTCAACCAATTTTGTTTAATTATTAATATGGCGGTCCACCCGGTTTTTTTTTTGGGGGGGGGGGGGGGGTGGGGAAGGGTATCGCCTTTTTCGGCATGCGGCATAAATGTATGCTTTGGTCAACACGTGGACCAAATTTGGTGCTTTTAGAATAATCTGCACCAACATATCTCTAATTTCTTTTATAGTAAGTATCACCTAATTTGTCAAGGTAAAGAATACATATTATAGTTATTACATGAACTTATTATTCTGGTCATCAATGTTTTATTTTAATGTTCATATTATGAGAGATTATTTTGTAGTTTCAATAAGCTTAAATTCAAATATCGAATTTGCAATGAAAACGAGAACTCAAACTAAAAACAAAATTGCTTCATTCTCTTTAATTCTGAGGACAGCCGCGTGCAGAGGGTACGATAACATGTTCGTGTTCAACATGTCTTGCTACCGGTTCGTGACCGACAGGGTCACGTTCATGACGGCCAGGAGCAAGTGCGAGTCCCAGCCTGGCTTCCACCTCGTCGACATCCAGTCGAGCGGCGAGCAGAGCTTTATCGAGACCAAGGTTACCGAGGTCACCCCGTTACGCGGCTACTGGATCGGCATCGAGAAGGTTTGTCAACTTCTCGATTATTGCATAGTTCTGTTCAAACTGCATGTTAGTAAATCGAACTTGTCAGTTATTTGGAAAACATATGCACGTTAATTTACGGGGCAGTTTGTATTGTGTGACGTTTGGTCGAAAGAAGTATTCAATGGAGAGATCATGAAAAAAAGCAAACCCAAATGCAAATCTGAATATTATTTATTATGGTTGTATGTGACTGTAGGATTCATTTGTAATGCATTACCATGATTACCTGTATACGGTGTGTATTTTGGAGGGTTATTCTAATAAACAGGTAATTTGCCTCCATCCACGTTTAATAGTAATTCTTATCTATACTCATGTGGAATTACGTTGCAATTATTGCCACCTTATCGATCGTGTAATATCTGTTTTTCTTTTTTCCATATAAGTTTGCATTCCAACTGTCGTTAATATCGACACTTCCAAAATTATGATATTCATGAAAATGTGTTTTATAGTTTGGAATTAAATACCAATGTACATGGAAATTTTGAATTAAAAGGTGAACGGAACTCATGTTTGGATGGATGGGACCGAGATCTCGTACAGCAATTATTGGGGAAGGGCTGATGAAGACGGAGACTGCATACGGCTTCGGTCACGGGAAATGCTGTGGCGCAACACGAACTGCACACGGAGATCTGGCTACCTATGCGAACGAACGATCGGTAGGTTATTATCATTACAGTCAAACATGTGTATAATCTGTCTGAGCATAATATACTGCTGCAACCCACACTTAAAAATAGCAGCGTGTGCACAATGCAGCAGCAAGACTTGCCATCAAATCAAGCAAAACTATCCCACATAGAAACCAATCCTCCGCCAACTCAACGGGCTACCCATCATGTCCAGAGTCCAGTTCAATACTATTATTCTCTCTTTCAAATGTATCCATGGACTTTCCACTTTATTACAATTAGCCCCACTTCCCGCTCCTCACATGGCACCCTGTTGAACCATCCAACTGCCAATATGCTTCCCACACTTGGGATAAAGCCTTTGCTTCCGCAGCATTCGTCCTTCGGAATACACTACTTCTGACCCTCCGCAACCAATCTTCATTCAATATTTTTAAAGAAGAATTGAACCTCTCCCTTTTGTTAAAGACGTGGACTTACAGCGCTTTTAAACATCTAATGGCAACAGTCCTACAGGTGAGACCAACAAAAAGAAAAGTGTAATTCATTTGGTCACTAAATTCCGAAATCTAGAAGGAATTGAAATCAAGCCAAAGATTGGTAGAGCGCATGCTTACCAATCGTGAGATCCCGAGTCCGAACCCTGCCCATCGCGTTTGCCATCAGCAAGGCATTTACTCCACATTGCTGCACGCTCTCTACCCAGGTATATAAATGGGTACCGGATCTGGAGTAAATTGGCCTGGTGCACAGTTAGGGTTGCCCACCGTTAGTATGCTTCACGGGGAGTTGAGAATGTGTACATAATAATTGTACGGGTCTGATCTGTACCAAATGACCAGAGGTGATAATACGCACTTAGAGGCTGTTCTGCTTTGGCGCTATATAAATACTAATATCATTATAATTCGAATTATAATTTTATATTTGCCAATTCATTTGTTTTATAATTGGGTCCTGATAAATAATGGTGTTTCCCATTGCATGATACTCACATTATGTCTCATTTCAACTATAACGCTCTTTTTTGGATTGGCCGTCACCTTATTCATAAGTTCCATTGTCATTGTGTCAGTTCGGGGCCAAGGGAAACAAAACACGTCATAATTACTAGTTTTATCGGACTAATGCTATTAAAATGCACACTCTCTTCTTTCGCAAGATTTAACAACTATAAGTCTTAAGAGAGACTTGTGTATGATATTACATCATGCACATTTGAAATGATTGTCAACTATTCAATGATTTAAGAATGAGAAGAAAACAAATGTGACTTTCAGATATCATAAACAATTATGCACATTATTCAAACCCTTGTTTCAAACACAATTATTTGAATTGAATTGATCATTTATTTCAAATCTCATTAAAAACAATAACATTAACAAATCACAACACAATTTACAAAGTTTAACAACAGATAAATACAATTATGAGAATAAGGAGACAGCTAGAAAGAGCAAAATAGCCTTATTAATGCTGCCACCGAATATATAAAATTGAATTAAGACTTACCTACATAACTAGACATATACAACATGAAAAGAAAATAACAGAACATAAAAACATACACAATACAGGGTGGCCCCAAAAAAACGGAACGGGGCACTTCCCAAAATATAGTACCAAACTATTTATGTCCATCAGATAGGGTGTCTTTTCCAATGAAAAACGATACCAAGAACAGTGATTTTGGACGTGTACTTTTTGTTTTAGGACGCTGTGAGTGAGACCATGTCAGGTGCCAATTTTTGTCAATTTTTACCCATTCAGGGCCAGTAAAACCGCACTCACTGCCCGTTATACCATGCCCTATTATCTCGGAACACGGCTGAGTGCACACTGTCAATGGCGCGCTGTGTATACGGTATGAAAGGCGGTACGTGCGGTTTTACTAGCCCTGACTAGGTAGAAATTGACAAAAATCGGAACCTGACATCATGTCACTCACAGCGCCCTAGAACAAACACTACTCAACCAAAATGACTGTTCTTGGTATCGTTTTTCACTGGAAAAGACACCCTATCCGTTGGACATAATAATTGTGTTGCTGTATTTTGGGAAGTGCCCCGTTCCGTTTTTTTTGGGCCACCCTGTATAAAATATAAAAAATGGCCTGACCTGAACAAACAAAATACATTAACTGTAACAAGATCAATCTATATCTCCATTTAAAAGCTGATAGAGTGGGGCTTGATTTTACATGTATCGGTAATTTATTCCGGATTTTCGGTCCTTTAAAAAAGATTAAGTTCATGGCTACATTATTATTTACACGTGGTAAGCTATAAGTTAATTGATTTCGCATATTGTATGTATACTTATCGGAATTAAGATGAAAGAAATTTGAAAGACTACATGGGATAAAATCCTTAAAACATAAATACATAAATATAGCAATGTTAAAATTATTAAGATCAAATACATTCAATAATTTCAAATCACAAAATATTGGTTTTGTATGGGCAATCTCATCATTGAATAATTACAATTGTTAGCCAAAGTAGTATTACAATAATGGAGGTATGGAGAAATAATTGCATTATAAATCATTAATAAAATATTTCGTGGAAAAAATTTCAATCGATTTAAAATACCAATACATTTAGAAAATTTATTGCAGATAGTATCGATGTCTTCATGCCAAGCAAGCTTACTATCGATTAAGACACCCAAAAACTTAAATGAATCAACACGTTGTATACTCTTATCATTCATACAAATGATAACATTATCGTAATTAATTTTCTTGTGAGTAAAAAACATGTAACGAGTTTTATTTACATTAAGAACCAATTTATTTAATATTAACCATTTATTAATTGTATACAATTCAAAATTTAAATTTAAAATCAAAGTATCAATATCGTCACCTGACATAAACACACTGGTATCGTCTGCAAACAAAATAAACTGCAACTTATTAGAGACATTATATCGTTCATATAAAATTTAGTATCTATACTGTCCAAAAATAAAGAGAAACTATCAACATTCTTCTTTAGGCTTCTACAATTAAGATGCAAACATGAAAATCGATTTTGTATCTGTTGTTCTTTAAAAAAATCATTAAACTCGTTTGGGAGAAAATAATTCTGGTTCGGACCATAAATATTCATCACTATCAATAGGAGATAACAATTCAGTCAGTTTCAACACATCAACATTATTTAGCTTCTGCTGGTATGAATAACGATCAGGCATAAAAGTTTATCACAAACATTTAACACAAAGGAAAGAACAATATGAATAAATGTACGCACCTACACATCAAAATACAGACTTAAAAAGCATACTTCAAATACTGATTCTTAAATTAATAGAAATACAAATCACCAACCACCGGAACAGGCTATAAAGTTAAAAACAGACAATTATATATATTTAAATAGCTTTCTGAATAAAATATAAATATGGAATATAGGTTAAAAGGATTCGCATATTTACAGTTATAGAGAGTTGAGTTCAGAGAAGCCTGTGATGAGCTTATTCATCTCTCGTCCACCAGTTGTCTTGACCAGCGCGAAGACTCGGCCATTTGAGGTACATGATGCTTTTACGCTGGGCCTTCTGGATGTCTGGGCAAGCAGGTTTACATTTTTCTTTGTCAGGTCTTCGACTATGACGGTTCCGGATCCTTTCAGCTTTCTTCTGTTTTTCATCATTTGGAATTTGGCCTTGTGTGATATGAACTTGACTATGATTGGCGGGGGTGGTACTCTGTTGTTTCTGGCTGCGTCATTCGCGTACGACTCATTTGAATCGTGATCAGCTGATCGACGGTTTGGCAAACGATGAGAGCAATCGATGTCGTTCGGGCTAATGTCGACGCCAATTTGCCGTGCGATATCGCAGACGATCTTGTCGGTGTCCTCGTTTGGAGTTGCCTTTACCCCTAGGAGCCAGATGTTGTTGCGGCGAGAGTATTGCTCGACGTGGTCCAGTCGGTTTGCGAGTTCATTGACCTTCGATGTGTTGTCTCCACCTGTTGAACTGAGGTCACGCAGTTGACTTAGCTTCGTGTCAATCGAAGCCTCTAGGTCATGGAGAGATGCCAGCTTCTCATCTAGGATTTCTTGTAGTTTATTTTCACGTTTCTCTATATCACTGCGTAGTAATTTGCGTTCACGTTCCATGGCTACGGCGACCGCCTTCTGCACAACGGAATCAATGCGATTGAGATTAGCAGACGATGACGATGAAGAGGGTGGAGTACTTGTAGAAGCTGCATCAGAAATGAGCCTGGGACGGAGGTTGGGTTTCTTTGATGAATCAGGCATATTAAGGTGGTATCTCACCAAGCTGGAGACTAGTTGGCGACCAGTTGGCGACTCAGTCTCCGCGACGTCGCCGCGACGTCTCCTGGAGACTAGCCGGGTCTCCGGGAGTCGCGGGAAAATCAAACATGTTCGATTTTTTTGGAGACTCTCCATCAGTCGCGGAGACTAATTTTTTCCGCGACCTACTGGAGACCAAGGCGACTGAGAGGAGACGTTGCGGAGACGTCTCCGCGACACTACTTAACGTTGCTTGACCCACTTTAGAGACCACGTGACTGAGTTCGTTATCATTTGGTACAGTTTGTTCCTGCTCCCATGGATACGTCGCGGAGACGTCTCCGAGACTTCGCCTTGGTGAGATTGCAAACCATTTTCGGGTCTCCCGAGTCGCCGCGACTACCGCGACCGATCAGTCGCGGCAGTCGCGGCGACGTCTCCGCCGGTGAGATACGCACTTTACGTGCGGTGGTGGAATGGACACAAAGAGCAGTTACGTAACAGAACAATAACAGGCAGAGTCCCTCGATCAATTCACCAGAATGTCAATAGGCATGTAGTTTACGGGTAAACGAGTGGGATGGTTTAACAAACGGCACAGTAATTTGATCATGTGGGACTATATAATAAATTGTGAACGTACCTCTATAAGTGGGTTTTTTGCAGGTGTAAATGTCCGATTTTAGGCCAAGTAAAATATGAATATCTCCGGTGGTTAAAAGGTGATTAACAAAAGGCTAGTCCATAGTAGTGACAGATATCTCTCGGTGGTGAAATCACGAAATATTTGACGTTGAAATAGAGAAGTACAGAGAGATACGAACAACTTAAGTACTGCCCCCTTCATAATTAAGGACAATTAAATCAAAACCATAACCCTAATATCTAAAGCCTTTTTTTTCATTTTTTTCTGGCAAGCCCCTCCACTTGGAATTGAGTCATATATTACCATCCCGGATTCGAGTCTGAGTGCCTCTAGCGAGTATGATAGGAATCACGGAGCCAGACGGGGCCGGTTGAATGCGGTTCGTGCTGGTCGGAATAGAGGAGCATGGAGCGCCCTTACAAAAGACGCGAATCAATGGATCCAGGTCAGAGACAGGTTTGGTATCACTTTTAACAAGTTAAGGTGCACCTGTAAAGTGTCATATATTACCCAAAACGACATTTGAGACTTCAATCCTGTATCCAAATAATTATAAGATATATCCGAATGATTAGAAATTTCATTGAAAAAGAACACGGCTTTTTTGGTTTAAAAAGCGAAAAAATGCGTCAGCTTTTACAACGAACGTTTTTAAAGGTTTATGACAGTTAATTAACGCTTTTGAGCTAAATGATAGATGTCGTCATACTAAAGGGGGATTTGAACAAATCTAACCCTATTTTATTATTCTCTTATCATAAGCTAAACAACGCGGTTGAAGAGAAACGAAGAAGCTCCAAGTAATTTATATGGAATTACACATTTTAACAATGATGTACACACGTAGTATTGTTATATTCAAAACTTTGCATAGTTCAAGCTTAGTATACACCTTTATTTGTCTACAGTATGTCTCAAAAGAAACGATACAGTTGGAGAATAGTTGTTTATGGTATGAAAGTAATTCGAAAATATCAATATTTTGTGTTATATCAAAGCAAACATTGTAAAATATTATTAAAACGGATCGCAAGGTGCACAGGTTTGACCTGATGAATATTTACAATTAATACAAGATTTAGAAAAGTCAAAGCTCTACTGATCAGAGAATGAGAGATATCACCAGAAGAACTATTGGAAGACACACAGGATATCATTATGGCAACTTCCAAGCAGTACATCCCCATGAAGAAGAAAAGAATATCATCTCCGTGGCTTTCCGCAAGGAACAACGGATCTTACTGATGAACGACGTCTACTCAAAGAGGCTGGACTTCAACACATAAATATGTACAGTACACTTTCCAATAAGATCCAAGCTGCAGAAAGGAGAGACACGAACACTCATCAGAACCAGCTCTGCGAGGAAATAGAGGAGTTCAGTTCTAATAATATTAGAAGAAGTCTCTTTAAAGCTGTTAAATACCTCACGAACAGAAGTACGGCTAGACTGTCAGTTGTCAAAGATAAAATCATCACAAAGTCACGACCTGTCAGCCATGACGGAACCGTACCAGGAGAGAGTACCAATATTAAAGAGTCTGCATTGGCTTCTAGTACGGGGAACGCATGACGTTCAAAGCAATCCTCATGACATGGAATACACTACATGTATCTACACCACCTTATATTCAGAACATGGCGAGAGAGTACAGCCCGTCCTGGAATTCACGTTCAACAACGCAACACCTGCTAGACTTTGATCCTCGGACAAAAGCTTGATATGGAGACACCCACACTATGACACATGTTGAAGCTAAACATTTAAACCCTTGCACCGTTGATATAATTATTTTGATCTTAACTGAAGATAATTTGTATTATTTTTCTCAATAACTTCTGTACCAGCACCCCTCATTGTTTTTCGTTGAGAGAGTTAATTTGGCTCCTCGGAATAGTTTTACTTAGGCGGCGCTATACACATATATGATGGATAAGCAAGTAGGTATTTAACTAAAAATTATCGTGATAACATACGACACATACAGGTTGATCTTGGCTCTCCGTATGAAGTCGTTGATGTGGCAACACAAGGACGTCAGGACCCGGTCCATTTCCAATGGGTGAAGAGCTACAAGGTCAGCTACAGCTCGGACGGCGTGACATTTAATAATGTCACATCTAATGGATTAGATGTGGTAAGTTGTAAATTGTAATCATAACGATTAATCAGTGTTGTGTTGAAACCCAACCCCCCCCCCCCCCCCCTTCCTCCTCACTTTTCGTCACAATTATTGGCATAATTAATCCACACAACCTGGTATGATTACATGAATTGGTATCTTTGTAAACGACGTTTGGTGTGGTAAATTCGAATTATTTAATTAAATTTCAAATGTTTCTACAAGTTATTTAATTTATATTTTAGGCTGACAACTATTATACTTTATCGAAGCGTATTGTGTTACTTTCCATCTTAATGATATATAATAATTGAACGAACGTTATGGACATACATAGTATTCTCCTAAAACGAATAATATATAGATGGATGGTATTAATGATAAATCCGAATTGAATATGTTATTTTTAAATTTTAACACAATACGTTTTTTTCTGTGATTTATCTTGCATAGCGGTATGTATCGCTCTGATCGTAAGTTGTGTGTGCTGCTTTACAAATTTGTATTTTCAAGTCAATGTCAGACAAACTAGCGTGATGAGGGGGAGGGGGGGGGGGGGGGGTTGGGACGGTCTGTTGCAAAACAAAATCGAGGCCGAGAGAGAGAAGCAACCAGTTAAGTAGTGTCCTCAGTGTCCGGGACCATTAGTTATGATGGTCGAGACCGCTAAAAAAGTGGATTCGAGACCCCAGGCCTTTATCATGCGAACATCACCCTGTTGACAATTGATGAGATTATGAAGCATGTTAAACCTTTTCAAAGCTGAAACCGGTACTCTTCATCATTGTTGATGTTGTATTACTTTTGTAATGACTTGAATATGAAAACAAATCAGAGAACCTACCCAACTATATTCATGATTAATGTCTTTGTTCAATCGTGTTTAATGACATTGTTTATTTTCTCTTTACAAAGGTTTTTGCAGCTAATTCTGATCAAGACACAGTGGTTCGCAACACCCTCCCAGCCCCGGTAGTAAGTCGGTACGTGCGTATTCTGCCTGTTACCTGTTATAGATGGATCAGCTTGAGAATGGAGCTTTACGGCACAGGTCCCGTTCAAGGTATGAACAGTTTTAAAACCCTGTATTTTATCTACCTATCAGGGAATCGCATGTCGGAATCTGATGAAGTTGATTAGCTTCTGATAAATGACAAGGAGTTCTTACCTCATCTGTAAATCTCTCTGCCTAATCGTCAACAATAAACGACAGTTTTGCGTATTATACGTACTCGACTTTTTTGGACTCGAGTTAAATTCCACTGGCAAAGTCTCTCGGATCTAGATCTAAATACAATTTAATGCATTATCAAATTTCACCATTACTTTTATTTCGTTATAGAGGAAGCTACAGAGCAAACTCCAACAACCAAACCGTCAACTGAAATGCCCCGCTCGAACCCGATAACCAAGAATACATCGACATCAGCCGATATGCAAACATCCGTTCCCGCCCCACCGGCCGATCCGACATCGACGGCAGAAAGCCCCAGGACATCGACACCAGCTTCTGTCAATTCATCCGATCCGAGCTTCGAGGCAACGACGGGTATTCTCAAGAGTCCTGCATCTACTTTTCCGACTACGATGTCGCCGATGATAACGAAGCCGCGGTCAAATGAGACTAGTACACCTACGGGTAAGATATCAGAATTTGTAAAATGCTATTCATTTGGGAGCAAAAACAGAAATATGTTAGGATAAAGAAACTTAGAAAAGGTCACCGTACATCGTGAGACAAACGATTTATTTCAGTATTCAAATAAATACACCAAATCTCTCTTAATTCTCTCTTCCGGCATTTGGTTATTCCGTTCCACTGGCAAATATAATTTGAATGCATTATCAAATTCCACAATTACTTTTATTTCTTATCAGAGGAAGCTACAGACCAAACTACACGCGCAACTACCAAACCCTTATCTGGAGTGCCACGCTCGACCCCGGTTACCTCGAATACATCGACATCAGCTTCTGCCTCGTCGTCTGATTCAACTTCGATGCCCAAGGTTACGGATATGCAAACATCCGTTCTCGCCTCGCCGGCCGATCCGACATCGACGGCAGAAACCACCAAGACATCGACACCAGCTTCTGTCAATTCATCCGATCCAAGCTTCGAAGCTACGACGGGTATTCTCACGAGTCCTGAATCTACTTTTCCGACTACGACATCGCCGATGATAACGATGCCGCGGTCACATGAGACAATTACGCCCACGGGTAAGACATCATAAATATATAAAATTAATTTGGTGTCAAAACAACAATCTATAAGGATATAGAGACTATGCAAAAGACACAGTGCATCGTGAGACAAACGAAATATTCAGAATTCAACCTTACAAATCAAATCTTATCTGGCTTAATTCTCTCCTGAATCTACTTCTCCGACTACGACGTCGCCGATGATAACGATGCCCCCGTCAAATGAGACAAGTACACCTACGGGTAAGACGTCATAATTATACAATGCTATTCATTTGCTAGTAAAAAAGGTCACCGTACATCGTGAGACAAATTAATTATTTCAGGATTGTACGATACAAACCAAATTTCATCTGACATTATTCTCTCTTCCACCGTTGGCTCTCTACCGCTCCACTGGCATGTCTTTCATATCTAGATCTGAATACAATTTGAATGCATTATCGAATTCCACAATTACTTTTATTTCGTTATAGAGGAAGCTACAGACAAAACTCCAACTACAGAACCGTCAACTGAAATGCCCCGCTCGACCCCGATACCCAGGAATACATCAACATCAGCTTCTACCTCGTCTTCGGATTCGACTTTGATGCCGAAGATTACGGATATGAAAACCTCTGTTTCCGCCTCGCCGGCCGATCCGACCTCGACGGCGGCAACCACGAAGACATCGACATCAGTTTCTGTCAATTTATCCGATCCGAGCTTCGAAGTAACGATTGGTATTCTCTCGAGTCCTGAATCTACTTTTCCGACTACGACGTCGCCGATGATGACGATGCCGCCGTCAAATGAGACAAGTACGCCTACGGGTAAGACATCAGACATATAAAACATTAATTTGGTGGTAGAACATAAATCTGTAAGGATATAGACTACAGACTACGCAAAGATCATGGTACATCGTGACACAAACGAAGTATTTGTAATTCAACGATCATACCAAATCTCATCTAGCTTAAATTCTCTTCTTAATCTATTTTCCGACTACGACATCGCCGATGATAACGATGCCGCGGTCAAATGACACAAGTACGCCTACGCGTAAGACATCATAAATATAAAATGCTATTCCTTTGGTGGCAAACACAGAAATATGTAAGTATTATACATTTAGAAAAGGTCACCGTACATCGTGAAACGAATTAATTATTTCAGAATTGTACGATACAAACCAAAATTCATCTGGCTTTATTGTCTCTTCCGCCTTCGGCTCTTTACCGCTCCACTGGCATGTCTTTCATATTTAAATCAACGGGTAAGACATAAGAATTATTCAAATGCTACTCATTTGGTGGCCAAAACAGAAATATGTAAGGATATATAAACTTCACAAAGGTCACCGTACATCGTGAGACAAACGAATTCTTTTAGAATTCAACGATACAAACCAAATCGCTCTTAATTATCTCCTTCTGCCTTTGGTTCTACCGTTCCACTGGCCAAGTCTCTTATAGATCTAGATCTGAATACAATTTGAATGCATTATCAAATTTCACTATTACTTTTATTTCGCTATAGAGGAAGCTACATACCAAACTCCAACAACCGAACCGTTAGCTTCTGCCTCGTCGGCTGATTTGACTTCGATGCCAAAGGTTACGGATATGCAAACGTCCGTTCTCTCCTCGCCGGCCGATCCGACATCGACGGCAGAAACCACCAAGACATCGACACCAGCTTCTGTCAATTCATCCGATCCGAGCTTCGAAGCTACGATGGGTATTCTCACGAGTCCAGAATCTACTACGACATCGCCGATGATAACGATGCCCCCGTCAAATGAGACAAGTACACCTACGGGTAAGACATCAGAAATATCCAATGCTATCCATTTGGTTGCAAAAACAGAAATCTATAAGGATATAGAGACTTCGCAAAGGTCACTGTGCATCGTGAGACAAACGAAATATTCAGAATTCAACGATACAACCCAAATCTCATCTGGCTTAATTCTCTCCTGAATCTACTTTTACGACTACGACATCGCCGATGATAACGATGCCCCCGTCAAATGAGACAAGTACGCCTACGAGTAAGACATCAGAGTTTCAAAAATGCTATTCATTTGGTGGCAAAAACAATCATGTTAGGATATTGAAACTTAGAAAAGGTCACCGTACATCGTGAGACAAAATCATTATTTCAGAATTGTACGATACAAACCAAATTTCATCTGGCTTATTCTCTCGTCCGCCTTTGGTTCTACCGTTTCACTGACAAGGTCTTTCATGTCTAGATCGGAATATAATTTGAATGAATTATCGAATTCCACAATGACTTTTATTTTGTTTCAGAGGAAGCTAGAGAGCAAACTACAGGCGCAACTACCAACCCCTTATCTGGAGTGCCACGCTCGACCCTGGTTACCATGAAGACGTCGACATCAGATTCTGCCTCGGTGTCCGATTCGACTTCAACGTCAACTACCACGGAAATACCATCGTCCCTCTCCGCATCGCCGGCCGATCCGAATTCGACGGCGGCAACCACGTACACATGGACATCAGCTTCTTTATCGACGTCCAGTCCGACTTTGGGAACAACAACGGATTTTCTCACGAGCCCTGACTCTACCTTTCAGACTACGATGTTGCCGATGACAACGCTGCCATTTTCAGAAGGGATAGCTCCTTTAGGTTAGACATGTTTTAAAAAGATGTTTGTGTGACAAAAAGGTTGAAGTTTGACAACTACTTAACATTTTGTAAGCTATGACTTAATACATCAATCGTTCTGTGTTGACTCGAATTAAAGTAAGATTTTGTTCACGAATCATCATGAACCGACATCAACATTGATTGGGGTTTGTTGGCCCGAAAAAAATGTTTCTTTTTTCAAATTACCAACAATATGATTATCATACTTACAAAACATATGCAAGTTAATACAAACAACTTTTGTTTTTTTAAATCATTTGTACAGCATTCTTCAAGTTCGAAAATGACGTCACAGACAGCTCCGGCTTCGCTTCTGACTCGAACGTGAGCGTGAGTGGCTCGTTGACGTACGCTGCGGGGATATGCGGGCAGGCTGCGGTATTCGATGGTAGTTCTCGAGTAAACGTGCAGTCCTTTGATGGCTACCCGTGGGGAATGAGTTTCAGCCTGAGCGTTTGGTTCAAGTGCACTGGCAACTGGAATGCCAAGCAGAGCATTGTCAACAATGCATACAACACGTCTGGGAGCTGGGATTGCTTCGTGAATGCACCCGGACCGGAAGCTGTCGGAAGGATCTTCTTTTCTATCACACTAGAAACAGGAGGACTGGTAGAGGTTTGGAACGAAACCGCAACAGACTGGAACCACGCTGTGCTGACCTATGACGGCAACCAAACGATTGCTTATGTGAATGGAGTTAAGGGCGAAACAAGTGATGTCTGTTGCAACCGTGAGATGAATACTGGTCAAACGCAGGTCACCATTGGACAATTTGGTGAGAGTGTTTCCGGGGATACCTACTTCGACGGGCTGATCGATGAGGTCCGCATCTACAGTCACACCTTATCCGAGTCACATGTCTATGACTTATACAACAACCCTTGTACTTAAAACAAAATATTAAACAACACGGTTACATTCAATATTCCCCGCCATCCCCCTCCCTCCAAACATACCCACTGGAACATGCACATAATCCAAATCAAAAGTCTCTAATATTAATCAAAGCAGGCCCATGTTCTGAACTAGAGCCCACAGTAGGGAATACACCCTCAACCAATACACTGCCAGTCCTGACCAGCGGTGTTTACAAACGTGTGTGACATTTCCTTTATATGATTATTGCGGTCATTTTGGTATAACATTTGATCACATATTCTATTCGCGTTACCATGGTTCCCATCAAGTAAAAACAGTAACGTATGATTTTGATTTTCTCATGAAGTTAACAACTGAAATTGACTTCGTTGAAGTCAGATTTCATACAAATAATTAATGATAAAATGTCGTTGATAGCAAACAAAATCCCGGAATGTATTTGTTTGTCATTGTTATAAAAATGTGTTAAAATCAAGGGAAAGACAGGGCATTTGTAAAATTGGTTTCCACTTAAATGTATAGTATATCTATGCTGAAACTATGCGAATGGTGTTTGGTTATGGTAAGAATTAGTGACACATCTACCAAGAGGGTGTCACAAGGAACATAATGACACACATTACCACATAAGGATAAGGGCTCCGACCACGACCACGGCCCGACCACGCTGCTCCGTCACTGGTTAATATTAGTTACACCCTGCTTGTTCACGCAATACGGGATATATCTACGTTCTGGTTCCATATTCCATGAGGCCGGAGGCCGAATGGAATATGGAACCAGAACGTAGATATATCCCGTATTGCGTGAGAACAAGCAGGGTGTGACGGATTTATCTCTTTAAGTGTATACATTTTTTCAAACATCTCACATGGTCTCCAAGTAATATAAACTGTTCTGGAACCAGAACGTAGATATATCCCGTATTACCTGTTTGATCATTTTGACCAAGTAAATGAGGTAAATACGGGTTTGTCTCAAAGACAAATTGACCAATCAGATTACAGCAAAATGGCCCACTAAGAGATAAATCGATATGCGCACTGTATATACACCATAGCACGCAGCACACTGCCGAATGCGCGACGTTGAAGCCGCCGCAAATATCCAAAAGTACACCCAAGACAAAAGGACTGGTGCTCTATTCACTACATGGAACACTTTTTGTCTTAGGTGTACTATTCACACTGTTGCTGGCTTCATGAAGAGGGCGCTGTTGCTATATCCAGTCGTTTTAAATCGATGGCTGAGCCCCGTGTAGCTGAATCCCACAATGAGCAACAAAGCAATGAAACCTTTTATTATGTACGCACTTTCTCTCAACACTTATCACAACAATATCCAAAGAAAACAAAGCAAGTTTTCATGGTTCTGTTCTTTTAGTTCATAAAAAAAAATTATTGTTTGCTCATGTGTACATACGTGATGTGTGATATTACTATGTATATATTTGTCTGCTTATAACACATTACAACAAAGTGGTCGCCAACCTGTCGATATCAGGAACTTTGTCGTTACCCTTGAGCGGCCACTATATACAGATTTGACTGTATACAAGTGTGGAAGTTGTAATAATTGATTGTCTATATACGCTGAACGATATAATAATGCGAACGTTAAAGGGACTAAGTAACATTGTACAAATCCTCAAAATCCAATTGGAAAACTAGCAGTTCTCTCATACCTTGTTTTGTTCGTATTAACAAATAAAAGCATGAGACATTTTTCGGTTTTTCAAATCTCCCTTTCGTTACAAGGATATGAACAATTGAAGTTTTCAGATAATAAAAGATCCGTTGGATTTTCGAAACCGTGTACAAAATGAGTGCTGTGAGTTAGTGAATATCACTTTGCATTTTTGCTCATTACTCGGCCGTATAGCATCCATTTGACTTGAAATTTACACACAATACCCTCTGGACATAATAGATAACAACAATATACATTATATCAACCAATCATCACTTTTTGTACATGTCAACAAAGTTACTAGATCCCTTTAAAGGACAATGAAATCCAGATAAATTGTTGTATGCACTATAATACAATATTATATGACCTATAAAGATACTGGTGTGCGATTGGTCAAAATGCTGTCACGTGACCATCGCTACAAGGATGAGAAGCGTTATATTGACCAACCAGTCAATATAACGCCGTTATATTGACTGGTATGACGTAATTTATGTCACAATGGGTGTGTGAAGATGAACAATTGTGCGCGTATTAGCACCCTGGCACGCGCAGCGTTGTCAAGCTTTCTACGGAGATTGCGCGATCCGAAAGTAAATTTGAAAGGAAGGTCGAATAAAGAAGCATTTTGCGCAGCATTTCGATAGCAACACGTTTGTTCTACTGGAAGGATTTCGATTTAATCTAATGATTTTCCCTTGTCCATAATTGTATTTCAACAAATTTATATTTAACTTGATTTGTATCTATATAGGTCATCATAATATAACAGATATTGACTTTTTCCTTCAGGAACCATATAACATTTCATTTCCCTTGGGGAGTTATATTTTTGTCTCGGAATACTATTTTTTTCCTCAGCGCTACGCGCTTCAGAAAAATATAATGTCCCTCGACACAAATATAACTTCCCTCGAGGATCTCAAATGTTATATTGCCCCTCAAGACAGTCAATATCTGTATACTAAACAGGATGAATGGTCCCTGAAAATTTGAGCACAATTGGTAAAGAAATAAGAAAACTATGGCTCTTTGAAACGAGCAATTTATTTATACGCGTGACTCAAATTGGCAATGCACTCTGGCAAAGTTGTGGACTACTCCACATACATTTTGTATACATAATTTCAATTTTGTCAAATTTTCTCAAAAATGTATGTTTACCCTTCGTTTAAGTTCAACATGTGTTTCGTAGAATGTTTTCATACATAACATATCATGAGTTGGGGGAATGGACAAGTGTGACAATGAAAAAAACTAAGAATGTGATCATTTGTGTACAAAACATATGGGGAGTCGTCCACACACGTCTTATCAGTGCGTTGCCAATTTGAGTTCCCCAATGGACATCTTCAAAAAGCCATAGTTTTCTTGTTTCTTGCCCGATTATGCTCTAACTGTCAGAGATTATTCCTCCTAATCTCTAGAACTCTATGAAAGCAACATTTTGCTTGGGTTCCATAATGGAACCCAAGCAAAATGTTGCTTATCCCTATATAGGACAATGATTGTCCTTTATAGCGATAGTACAGTGTTTGTAAAACTTCATTTTAGTAATCAACAACTATTCAAAAACCGCTTTTGGTAAAAAAAAAATGTAAGTATTGTATGTATTGTTTATTAAATCTTCGGATAAATGTGGGATCCCACATGTATTCCAACCTAATTATACATATGTATTGATATTTCTGAACCGACTTTGATCAAACACAATTTGTAATGTTATTAAAACTGTATGCTGTTTCAAACTTGACACTAATTTTGACATTACCAACAAAAATAATTTTCTTGAAACGTCCTCTATACCAAGACTTAACTATTCCTTTTAGCACATCGAGATGATGTTGAATCATTTGAGAGTTACGTATCAACTATTTATGATTATCTAACTTTGCATGGTTGCAATAGTATAGTGTTATATACAATTATGTAGCCCTATGGTTGCTTTAATTAAATGTAAAAGCATGTGATAAAATTAAGATGATCGCATACTAGATTTAATATCATACATTTAAAGGGTATTTCGTTTTCATCAAAACTGATTATAGATTAAGTTTTTAGCTATCTGGACACGAGATGACAAAATAGTGTTTGCATTATAAGCAAAGTAAACTAATAGAGTAAAACAAACCTTGTTGAGTTTCAACACAAATATATACAGTCGAAGATATAATTGATAATATTATTGTCACTTCTTTAACGTAATTATGCGTCTTTATGTAGAAAATATATTTCTGATCAATTTTTCCACCATGTAGGCCTATATTATAAGTGTAATTTAACCGGAACCCATTCGGAAACTAGTTCTAAAATTACTTGGGCAGTTACTGCATGGCTGATGGGTGAACATTGCGTATATTACCCTAACATGAGAAATCCACACTTTATTGACATTAACTAATGTTACGCTTCTTTATGTAACCATAGCTATGAAGTAATTGACTTCAACTTATTGAAGATTTTATGCGACTAAAGTGTACAAACTAAAAATTAATATAATACATGACATGATTATGCAGAAGACTTTCGTAGTAAATCAAACGACGGGTATTTATTATTTTGAACAACACATTAATACACGGATCATCGTGATTATGTACATTGCGTGTCCCCAATGTGTTTATTGCATGAAATTCATCATAATTGCTAATTATTAACATATGTTTAATTGGTGATGTCATACAGTTTTCTTCAGTTTGATGATGTATATTAGATCCGGATGTATGTATATACTTATTAATCATTCTCAAATTGAAAAAAAAAAAAAAAAAACATTTGTTATTATTGTGAATAATGTGCGTAGGATAAGTTAGCTACAATGTTATCATTTTAACGAATTAACTGTTACTTTATTAATGGACATTCAAGCTAGTAACATTCAACTGCTGTTGATTAGAAAGAGAACAATAGTGAAGCCATTTTATTCACAAATGTGAATTTGTGATTTTCCTATAGAGATGTAGGAACACTGAATGTGAAGGCAATATTTGACATTCATGTCGGTATATTTTGAAGAAATGTGTAAGCTTTATTGTTATAAATAATTTCTTATCGGTGAAATCAAGAGTACAACGTAATATGCGACTCTTTCTTAGGACTTGACTTTTAGTTATCTTCAGTCAAGTCTAATTGGGATAATATGATCGAAGAAGTAAACTCACTTTTGCATTTACAAAGTATGCTATTGTTACGTCTAAATTTCCGTTTTCCTCTAATTTGTAATACATCATTTGTAAGGGCCCTCTGAGCCCAAAATGTTATTTTTGATTTAAATAATTTAATATCAACTGTTTATTTTTTGTTTTATATCATAATTTAATATCAACTGTTTATTTTTTATTTGTATTTTAAAAGGACATCATTTCCTAACCTCGTGCTAGCCTGTACATATTGTAATTGTTTTCTGGTATGTTTCTGTGTGTTTATATTAGCGTCGGTTTGGCTTAAGTGTGTATCAAAGTTGTGTAGTTTATGGCAGGTAGAGTGGTCACTAAGTGTTGAGGATGTTTTTTTTTAAAGCTCACTTACGTGTTGTGATAATATTAAAGGGGACGCTCCGCCAAGAATCATCCACAGAATAATTCAAATAGGCAGTAATTGTACTGACACATGGCATCTTACAAAACGGCAGTTATTGTTAGCTTGTCAATTGCTTACGTATATTCGTACAATCTCACTCTCCACTCAGATGTATATGGGAAACAATCATGGAAACTGTTCCCCTGATATAACGGAAAGAACACAGTGATGTCACATTGCGAACACACTGTGCTTAACAGTGTGGACCGCAGTGTGAATGCACTTGTGTTGACTATGTTAACTTGGATCGTGTCACAGTGTTGACAAATTACCACACTGTGACTACACTGTGAACACATTGTGAACACATTGTGAAATTGCTGAGATACACAGTGTGAGCGCACTATTTTACACACTGTGAACGCAGGCGATTCCACACTGTGGCGACAGTGCGCTCACAGTGTATTCGTAGTGTGGTCACATTTTTATCATAGTGTGTGTTGATTTTCGCACTGTACAAACGCTCCAAACTGTGGCACAATGTGATATATTTGAATCAAGAGTTGTTAGTGTTATTCGCGATTACACGCGAAACCGCCTGGTTACGAAAAAATGGCGGTCCTTTGTGAGCTCTTGGAAAGCCCCCTCTAAATAAATTGATGATCGTTATATGAAGAGCTTTATTCCAAAATGCGCTTAAAGGTAACGTTGAGTATTGGTCAAACTTAACTTTAGTAACCAAAACCTGCACGATTGCGGTACAAACTAATAGTTATAACTTCACTATGCTCGAAAAGTATACACAATTACAAACGACAAAGTAAAACCCCTGTTATCATTCAAAAAGAGCCGTTACAACTCAAGTGTCAAATTAACTTTAGAGAGAAGCGCTAGCGTTCTAGGTCCTCCTAATACGAGACTGTAATGCGCTGTAATAGTTACCGCGCATATTCATGTGTATCGCAAGCGCCGTTCGCCTTTCGCATTGGAGGACCTAGAACGCTTGCGCCTCGCGCTAGCGTTCTCTAAAAAGTGATGGCCGGATGTCAATCACTTTTATAAATATTTTGAAAGCAAATTTCACAACAATTAGAGCATTTGAATGGGAATTATTATTATTTCCCATGTTTTGTTCGATGATCTTTCATATGGAATTGAAATCAACCAAATCCGTTACAATTAATTTTCGGGGGGCACTTTGGAAATTACCAATACTCAACGTTACCTTTAACCCTAAAAAGGCCGGGCTATTTGAGTTCTTTCTACAGCCGGGGGGCGGGGCATTATGGCCCCCCCCCCCCCCCCCCCCTTAAGATCTCGGCCGCGAAGCGGCCGATCGCCGTGAAAATTTGCACACATGATAAGTGAGGTGTATAGAATACAATGCTAATTTTAATATTTTGAAAAATTCATTAATTTGCATATTTATGGTAATTTATGCAAATAAGGTCAACAAATTCATATTTTTACCCATAAATCATATATTCTTCATAATTAAACATTGGTTTTCACTACATTTATTCTTTAGAGCATTTGGAATGATAATACGACAAACAAATTTGGAAGAGCCAGGTTCTTTCTTATGTTTTATATTGTTTTTATAATTTCTTATGTATTTCTTTGTTTTTTTACTTATGTATTTTATTTTTTTTGTTGTTTATTTTATTTCTTACTATAATTCAACTATTTTGAACCCCAAAACAAACATATGAAATGTAAACATGACCAAATAACCAATGATATACCTCTTTTTACGAAAACTGATATCAGTTTTCGTAAAATTATGTCCATATGTTTGTACACAAATCACGAAATTGAGCGTTTTGGGGCTGACATGCATAGACAAAAGGTCACGTGACTTTGTAACGCTAGGTTCGATATTCAAAATGTTTGTTTTAAAATATGTGCAAGACCCGAAGGAAAAAAGTCACCAAGCAGCGGCGCGTCATCTTACCGCGTTTTGGAGCAATCAAACAAATCCCGGAGGGGGGGGGGGGGGGGGGGTGGGGGGGGGGCATTATGGCCCCCCGGCCTTATTAGGTTTAATCCACGTTCTTAAACTAGGGGAAAATCAGGTGTTCTTGTGCAAATCAGGTTCACATGCCTATGGAAATATGCAAAAGGATAATTTCCATATTTCGATGTTGTGTTATGTGTTCTAAAATTTGGATTTGAGATAGCAACGTAGCTTATTACTGTAATGACATGAAAAGTGGATTTAGCGCCATTTGGAATTAAGCTCTTCATAATGATGAAGAATGTTACTTCAGATTAAATGTTTTGCCGTGAATTCAATTAATACAAATTTTGTCTTTTTTGTATAAATGTCAGGATCTACATTACGTGAAAAAATGAGCCCGAATGTGAAAATGTCTGTGTGCGTGTTTGTGTGTGTGTGTGTGTGTGTGTACGTGTTGTGTGTGGATACTTTGTGTATTTTTGTGTGTTTGACGTGCTTCTGTGCTAAGTAATATTTGTACATATTTGTGTATGCTTGTATGTATGTACTTGTATATGTGGGGGTGTGTCATGTGTGCTTGTTTGTGAATGTATTCGTGCTTATAATGTATTTGCAGTCAGCTGTAGGCAGTGGCGTAGCTACCGGGGGAGGGGGGCACGGGGGCACGTGCCCCTCCCACCCCTAAAAAAAAAAAATAATAATAATAATAATATATAAATAAATAAAATAATAATATGGAAAACAATATACAAAATAAGGGGGCATTAACAAAAAAAAACATACAAATACATAAGGTGTGCCCCAATAAAGTAGCGTGCCCCCCCCCCCCCCCCCCCCAATCATTCTGACCACGCTACGCCACAGGCTGTAGGATTCACACAGATGGTTCATGTAGAACATGGTTGCAGACATAGTCTGAAACTAAGAAATAATGTTTGTGGACAAACAAAAATCGAAATTACATGTGCTGGTGTCTAATGATCATACGATCGTTGTAGCTTGCTCAGAGGCTGCACTAAATAACAAACACCATTATATGAACAATTACATACATTTAGTTGGTCTCTGTAGCAAATGTTGTTAACATTGTTAAAAGATAAACACTGTACCTTTTTCTCATTAAATATATGAATGACACTGCATAGTTTTAGACCTAGATTTAAATATTGTTTATAAACCCCCCTAATGAATATCAGCCGAAGTGTGTTTCACTCATCAGTTTGCCATCTCATGGCGTAGCTACGATTATACTGGTACTTGTTTATTTAATTGTATAACTGTTCCGTGTTTAATCTATCCTGATGTTTTCCTTGTTTGTAAAGGGATCTAGTAACTTTGTTGACAAGTGCAACAAGTGATGAGTGATTAATAAAATGTGTATCGGTATTATCTAATACGTCCACAAAGTAATGTGTGAAGATCTATTTTGGCTGAGACATGAGCAATAATGCAAAGTTGACCATTATTGCACTTAATTGTACACGACTTAAATTATTTCGTAGACAGTTAACATCTAAGCACTTTAATCGTTATATCTTCAGCACGAAATGGAATTTTGAAAAACAGAAACCTGTTCCGTGCTTTTATTGTAAATATGAATTACAAGGTATGAGAGAACTACTGGAGTTCCAGGTAAGGTTTGAGGATTTTGAAATGTTACTAAGTCCCTTTAAAGGGGTCTAGTAATATTGTCTGACCCACAGTTTTGCGGTTATCATTGAATTGAATTGAATTGAATTTACCACTTTCATAAAAACATGCAAATACAATATACACAAGTACAAATTTACATAAATCATTTCAATAATAAGTACAAAGTACGTTAGATAACAAACAAACAAATTAAACTAAAACAAAAAAAGAAGAAAAGAAGAGAGAGAAAATATAAGAATTATGAAGTGGAAGGATCATCAGGAAAGTTGCAGAGAACTTATGAAAAGATGACCCTAGCATTAAAATAGAAATAGAGTAAAAGGATACCAAAAAGGATAACAAAAGGGAGGGCTGTTGCACCTAAATCTGTTGCATTAAATACATTTTCAATTTTCTTTTAAATGTGCTTAATGTTGCACACTGTTTGATATCATTGGCAAGTTTGTTCCACAATAAGGGTCCTTTGTAGAAAAATATAGAATCATCGTTATATTCGAATTACCAATAGAAGCATGGAACAGATTTTGGTTTTCCGATTTGGACAACCATTGCACATGTCATTAGATCTACTAACTTCCTTTAAAACAAAGTGGAGAAAAACACACAATGAACGAAAGTACAATCCGGAGTACTAATTAGATTATTTTATTTCAAGTATTTATTTTCAAGTATTATTAATATGCAAAATTACGAATATGACGAAACAGATTTAAAGTACAACATGACAAGTTTGTAGTTTTATCGTGCTCACTTACTTATAGTATAGTTTAGGTTAACATAGCGCTTCAAAAAAAGACTAAAGCCCGGCGCAGACAGAGCCGACTCGACCCGATCCGATAGTTTTCAGTCAGGCTAGAGTCAGTTTCGCTCAGTCGGAGCCGATCCAACATGTTTAATCGGCCTCGAATGACCTCCGACTGGCACTTGACTGGAAAAACCGGAGTCGTGGGGCAGCGCATACTGAGTTAATCAGGCTGAAAACCAGTCGGATCGGGTCGAGTCGGCTCTGTCTGCGCCGGGCATTATTTGTAACGCAATGACAAACTTATATGTAACATATGAAAAAGGCACTTGGTTCAAAGACAAAAAGCCCCTTTGTTTGATCAAAATCGGTTCAGATACAGTTGAAATATTATTACCAAAATAGGTTTAGAATAAACGTTGGGCTCCAACAAGTCAACATAATTCGATAATATAAAACAATACTTATAAAGCCTCGCGCTGTCGACAATATACAAGAGTCTCTTTAAAATTGTTGTTAATAATCTCTCTTTTAGATCCTTATTTCTACCAACCATCGCAGTAACAATGATGGTAATACAAAGATGAAATTTCAAGTGTTCAGAGGTCTAGAGGGTTTGTTGGTGTAATACATAATACATGTTTGGAAGCCAAAGGGCTGATATCTACAGGCGTGTTCACACCAAGATTAATGATTACAATTACAATCACTTGTATATGAAAAACCTAGTTCCAAAAGGCGCTAAATCCACTTTCCATGACACAGAATGAGTTAACGATATAATTCAGTACATTAATAAGCTAGGTAGCTAGCTAGACATTAAAATGTTAGGACACATTCAACAATAAAAATCAAAATATGGGGCGTTCCATGTTCATATTCCCGTAGGCATGGGTACAAAGTAGGAGAAATAACCATGTTTTTATCATAAGTTAAAGATGAGTGGATTTATCGCCTTTTGGAATGAAGATCTTCATATATCAAATTATAATTATGGGTGTGGCTAAGCTTGCCAATGCGGTCGCAAACAGCGCAGCGAGGAGAACCGCGTAGCTAGTCTCACAACCAGGCGTCGCTCCGTTGCCTCGGTTGCCTCGGTTGCCTCGGTTGCAAAGCGAATCTTCGCAGGTGCAGTAAGATCCATTGATCAGGTTGTTGAAGCCGATTGTGGGGTCCATCAAGCGGTCTTGCAAGAGGTCGGTCAATTCAGTGGGAGAAGTGAAGAGAGAATCCACGAAGTACTCGCTCCCTCTCTCGCACCCTGAGCGTTCCATGCTACACGAACGTCGCACAGCCGACAACCGGAAGTTGCCAACTGAGAGATGTAAATAAAGTCGTAGGATGGTGAAGAAAATGGACGACACAAATGCATAGATCAGGATACAGTACATCATTATAAATAAAATATATTCCATTCAACATGTTCAAATGTATAAATAAAGTAATGGGAGTATGAAGAAAAATACAGCTAAAAATAGATATCTAGTACTGTATTACATTTTGTCAGTGCGATGCAAAGGGGTAAAGAATTAACAACTTGCAATATAGCAGCATGGACTTAGCAGCATGGATGTGGTGTGGCAAGATTGGTAGAGCGCACGCTTTCCGATCATGAGATCCCGAGTTCGAACCCTGCCCACTGCCTTTGTCCTTCAGCAAGACAATTTATCCACAAATGCTGCTCTCTACCCAGGTGTATAAATGGGGACCCGGTAGGAGGTGAAAGCCTTTATGTGAACGATCTTCTCAATGCCCATGAGCCGCTTGGAAGGAATGCTCCCCAGGGAGTGGAGATGGTGCACACAATGTGTACTGGTTTGCATTGTATCCTATGACCGGGGTAATAATATCATTGTAAAGCGCTTAGAGATGATTATCAATCATATTAGGCGCTATATAAATTGAAACATTATTTATTATTATTATTATTATCTACTATGAGTTATAAAGATACATGAATATATAAACGAACATGGTGAAAATGTGGCGGAGACACAAAACAATGGAATTACATGAAACATTACGATAACTGTTTTAGACGACTGCTTGTACCTGCAAACATACATACTGACACTTCATTTCAGATTTACAACTTGTCTAGAAGGGAAACCAATCAAACCTGCAGAAATTTGAACATGGCGGACATTTTGGACGCCATCTTGGATTCAAGAACACGCACAAGGGTTTTTCGTGGACGTACAGTATGTTAACCAGGATATGTTGCGGGTTATCCTAACAAAAGAAATAAAAAGCTGTACGCACACATAGCCGACTCGACCCGATCCGACGGGCTTTTAGTCGTTACAGTTCAGTATACGTTGCCTCAGGACTCATGGTTTGCCGATCAAGAGCCAGTCGGAGATCATTCGAGGCCAATTCAACATGTTGAATCGGCAAAACCGACTCTAAAACACTTGCAATTTTTGTAAGTGTCCAATTATTGTAACTATTTGGCCAACAGCCAACCAATCAGCATGGAGCATTACAGCTGTTGCCATGGTAGTTACAATGATTGGACACTTACTAAGTTACTACAATTGCAAGTGTTTTATGAAATGGGCTAGAGGTCGGGTCTGCTCTGTGTGCGGAGGGCTGAGAGTCAACAGTCAAAACTCACGAACTGGACGAGACAAGTTCAGGGTGAATATCTCCGTACTGCAGCCCGTGCTCTCCTCAGGGCAATCGATGGTCCCGCCGTAGTTGACTTCCATGCAGTCGCCCGGAGCAGGAGCGGAGGGGTCAAGCTCGCTGTATACCGGGATAGACAAGGCTGACTTCAAGGCATCCGGTTTTAAGCTGACCTGGGCCAAGTATTCCTGACCTTCTGTCATCGTGACACAGTGGTAGCACTCAATATGATACGTAGCATTCAATGCGTTGCCTGGTTAGGAGGAGTGTACATTATTTTGTATGTAAAGCTTTATCACAGGAAAATGTAAACGTACTCGGAGCATTATTAACTTGGCTTTAGCCGAGCTGCCTTATTCAAGCGCTCTAGCAGGTCAAATAATACATTACTGCCAAGTACCCATTTACCTCACCAAGGTTCTGCAAAATGTATAATAGGCTGCTTTCGTTTTTATCACGTTGAATAGTGAGCGCGTCGAGAGTGAGCCCTACTGTACTGGGTTGACTGTCATTACCTTTTTTTGTTTTCACATGTTGACGCTCGTTCAGTCACGTCGCGCTCGCGCGAACACAGACACGTATAAACACTGCAATACAAATTCTAACCATTTCGTGCCCGGCCCTGGCCCATGGACATCGCCACGGCATGCCGTAGTGATAGGCGATGCCGTACATTAAAATGTAGATGTCTATTTCATTCATTTCGTAGCAAACAAACAGGCCAAACACGTTTTTGTGTCATTGGCTTGGCATCGTACGCAATCACAATGCAAATTTAAGCAGTAACATGTTTGAATCATTACTAATAGTACCGAAATGTATAAAGTAACACAAGACTTGCTTCAGAATGCTATTTCCGCGATATCATGCATCTCGAGAAGAGTATGACGTCATAAACAAGACACGGTGACCGTCTTTTGAGTCGCCGGTGAAAACAGGGGTGAACGCGTGCTGAAATCGGACGATGAGCGTGTGGCCGATATTGACGCATGCGCAGTGCATGAAGATTACGTAATCTCGACACGTTGAGTAGTCAACGTGTCAAAACGAAAGCATCCTAATGTGTCTAGCTGAAGGGCACTCGTGCCGAGGATAAGAATCAAACCCACGCACTTCGTATTTAAAGACGAAGGACCAAATCAAGATACTCCCATAAAAAAGCAAGGATGGAATGCATTGTAAAACAAAAAACAGTTGGATGTTTCACAGCGATTTTTAATATGAGCTGAAAGTGATCTTGTAGCCTTGTTGACATGTGCAAAAACTTGATGAATGGTTGATAAAATATATATTAGTCCTGATATTATATCTGATTTGTCCAGTGTGTATTGTGTAAAAAAAAAGTTAGATGGACGTTATATGGCTGAGTAATAAGCGAAAATGTAATGACATATTCACCTACTCGTTGCACTGACTTTGTTTACAGTTACGACTATCCAGTGGATAGTTTAACATAATTATGAACACCTCAATCGAACATATTTGTTTAACGAAAGGGAAATTCAAAAATCAACACTTGTCTCATGCTTCTATTGATTACACAAATACAAGGTATGAAGGAATTGCTAGAATTCCAATTGGATTTTTGAGGATTTTGGCAGTGTTACTAGAACTCTTTGAATTCAGTTAGACTTTACACATTAAGATATAAGGGTAAATTTAGGTTGCAAAACGCTGACACAATAGCAGCATCCTTAATAATGCAAGTTTGCACCGCAACTTGGGATATTACCCGCCCCCCCCCCCCCCAAAGGTTGCAGCTGTGCATCCCGAAGGATGCAGAACCCCCCCCCCCCCCCCCCCCCATTTGGGTGAAAAATTAGACCCTTAAATATGCTGTTGTTGTAGCAGCGTTGTGCACTCGAAAGAGTGAACATGTTAACCTGTATTTTCTTTGTATGAAAGCAATCGCTTTCTATACATGTATATTCATGAAAGGGTTTTTAAAAAAGGCATCACATTTTGTAATAAATCCTAATTTGTTGTCATTATTACATGATAATAGTGTACAATTACTTTTACTGTCTCTAATAATATGCAAGTTAGTTACGTATGGATTCTGTATTCCAACGCTACAGTTAGCTCTCCATGATTTAAAGGACCTATAGCGTCTAGATGGCCTAATTTTCACAATTCGGCTCTCTATATGTAATTTTTCCTGAAGAAAAAGAATTTGGCAGTCATTTCTCATGAAATCAATCAATTTTGGGGTAATTAGTAAATATCTAATTGTCCTGGGAACGCCCCTTTTAAATCGCCAAAATGTGACGTCATCTAAAGTACGGACTAATGAACTAAATTCTGTAGATGACGTGTCATGACGTAAGCCAATGAATTGTCAATCACATGTCAATCACGCTGCCGATTCTGGACCCTAAATGTTGGTGGCTAAATGAGATTTGGCAACATAAAATTAGTCTTAAATCACTACTGTGTTTATTTTCATGGATTTTTTTTTGGCAGACTATGGAATAAGTGCCAAAGTACGTTGTATTCTTTCGGTCCTTTAAAGTTCAATTTATAATTTCATTATTTCGAATTTTTGTAAAAACGTTCCCAGGGGCGAGAGCTCGACCATAAAACAGGACCAGCCCTAGTTCCACTGATATCTAGGTATGCGTGGATAACATTTCCCGATTAAATGAGTGGCTAGGTGATGTGTGCTCGGCTACGCTCTTTCAAACGTGTCATTCCACCATATTAACATCAATTAATGAATAAGAGCCAACGGTCTCAGCTACTGTTGTCAATAGTCACCGGCCCGTGATCTAGCTCCTAGTCACAAGGTTATTTTATTCATGGTAGGGTTGGCGTAGCTAATATTTTGACGACAAATTAACATAAACATGAATAAAAATAGTGACGATCCTATTCAAATGGCTTTATTTATATACCTGAATGGAATGTCAGGCGGACAATGGATCTAGTAACTTTGATAACTTTGATATATTGCTGTTACGATATGTCCACAGGATATTGTGTGAACATGTCAAGATAAAAAGAGATTATATATATGTGTGATAATAAAAAAAATGCAAAGTTATATTCACCAACTCATTGCACTTACTTTGTAAACTGTTACGACTATCCAGTGGATAGTTTAACATCTAAACACTTAGATCGTAAATACCTTTTTAACCTAAGGGAAATTCGACAAAAGCAAAACCTGTCCCATGCATATATTAATACATCAAGATATGAGGGTACCACTGGAAATCTAATTACATTTTGAGGAATGGACAATGTTACTAGATCTCTTAAGAAGAGGATAGTGATCATACAACCATAATCACATTGGGTTGAAAGGAACCATCAACAGGCGGGGACGGAGGGGGGGGGGGGGCATGTCTACCCCCCCCCCCCCCGCCATTCTGAAAGTGGAGGGGAATGCCCCCCCCCCCCCCCCCCACACACACATGCGCACTGTATGCATTATGTATGTTTCATTCCAAAGATTTCATTCTGACATACATATATTATGTGAAATTTCTGTCTCGGGTATGCACCAAATCACACAATATCAAAAGCTTCCTACAGTGGGAGGGGGGAAACCCTCTTCCTAACCACCCCCCGGTCGCTTCGGTCCTACACCGATGTCTCCCGCCCCCTCCCAACTTCTGATAAGCTGTTGACGCCCTTTAACACTCATTTATAATTACGTACTTTTAAAGATGAATAACAGTTTTGGGAAAGTTACAGAAGACATTAATTTTATAATTGATCAATATTGTTGATAAGTATCTAAAAAAGTGCTTGTGTTGTAAAATCCGAACCTAACGATGCGTTAAATACAGAAATATCGGAAGAAATCCAATACCCGCCCGTGAAATGTATAAATCCAGCGCCCGTTCGCACCTGTCCGCGCCCCTAGCGCTGGACTGGATATATCGAAGCTGGGGACAAGCCCGTTTAGCGAACGCACGTGGTCAATAATTGCACGTAGCGTATGTGCGATTCCGCGTTGGCGATATCTATCCGCAGCAGATCAATATATAATTTTGCAAATATATCAATTAGAAGGTGGTTTCTTGGCCAAATTTGTATCATCCCATATTAATAAAACTATATTCTTTCACATGGTTGGTAATAAGAGCGTACATTTCACTTTTAGGGGGTGGGGAGTTTCCCACTACTGTAATTCACCTTCAACCACAACTTCGTACCAGCATAATTATTTACAAATCATATTCATGAGTCCATACTCATTAGGTAGCGTGGCATATAGTGAATTACATCAATGGTCTCTATTATACAGAGCTTAATTCCAAAAGACGGTTTCTCTGTCATGAAAATAGAACGTTCCATATGTTTTATTTCGATTGTGTAATTTTGTCCTAAACTGTAGAATATTTTGTAGATACCTACTTTATTAGCTTATTAATGTACTGATATCGATAACTAGATTTTCACAGAAAGTAGGTTTGGCGCCTTTTGGAACTTAGCTCTTCATATACAGGGAGTACTCACCTAAGGCAGCCGCGCTCGAAAGGAGCAGAATCATGGACCATGCAAGTTCCATCGGTATTGATCTCTGGAAAACAAAAAAAAAGAACAGTGTTGTGCACGTTAGGCGGCGGGGCAAAGTCGAACATGTAACTTAAAGGTCACGAAGGGTCGGGATGCTACACTGCGGGCCGCCATTTTGAACTAGGTTAGTTTGCGCGCACCGCATAACACGGTTTCATTGTGCAGAACGCACCGAGGCTAAGACGGCGCCGTGCGTCTAATACGTGCGTCTCCGAACCACCTTTAAAGGCTGTTCGGATGCGCGGGGTGCCATCTTGCGAACACCTTGCGCACGGTGCGAAATACACACTAGCACAGTGTTCTGCAGTGCGCGCAAATCAGTTTAGTTCACACTGGCGACCAGTGGTGTAGCACCCGCACGCGTGGCCATCTTTAAGATACATGTTTTCCAACGAGTTTGGGTTTGATTCAGCCCTTTTGAATTTACCAATGAAATATTATAGTACAAAATGGTGTAGTAATTAAAATAATGTGTCGTATGTTACCGTCCGCGTGAGGTTATTCAAGAGTTATAACTGCATTAACAGTAATTATTTTCAGTCTATCTGTACTACGTTCGCTAAAAAAATGAATACATTTTTTCCAGTATAGTAAAATATCTATTAAACCGTGTGAGTTACTGTGCTATATAGTTATTATCGTCTGTGATTGTATGCAGTTTCTGCAGTGCGCGCAGAGCAGTCTGGTTCAACATTGCGACCCGCGGTGTAGCACCCGCACGCATGACCATCTTTAAGATACATGTTTTCCAACGAGTTCTGGCTTGAATCAGCCCTTTTGAATTTACCAATGAAAAATTGTAGTACAAAAGGGTGTAGTAATGAAAATAATATGTTATATGCTACCCCCCGCGTGGGGTTATTCAAGAGTTATAACTGCATTTTCAGTCTATCTGTATTACGTCCGCTAAAAAAATGAATACATTTCTTCCAGTATAGTAAAATTACTGTGCTATATAGTTATTATCGTCTGTGATTTTATGCAGTTTCTGCGGTGCGCGCAAAGCAGTCTGGTTCAACATTGCGACCCGCGGTGTAGCACCCGCACGCATGACCATCTTTAAGATACATGTTTTCCAACGAGTTCTGGCTTGAATCAGCCCTTTTGAATTTACCAATGAAAAATTGTAGTACAAAAGGGTGTAGTAATGAAAATAATATGTTATATGCTACCCCCCGCGTGGGGTTATTCAAGAGTTATAACTGCATTTTCAGTCTATCTGTATTACGTCCGCTAAAAAAATGAATACATTTCTTCCAGTATAGTAAAATTACTGTGCTATATAGTTATTATCGTCTGTGATTTTATGCAGTTTCTGCGGTGCGCGCAAAGCAGTCTGGTTCAACATTGCGACCCGCGGTGTAGCACCCGCACGCATGACTATATTTAAGATACATGTATTCTAACGAGTTCTTCTTTGAATCAGCCCTTTTTAATTTACATACAAAACCAGGAACTACATTCTTGCTTTTCCCATTTTCTAGAAACAAAACGCTTCGACATAACCTATATATATTTTAGTTTGTGATACGATTGGTTAAATAGATAGTTTACAAAATAAGTATTGCCATTGACACATATCGAATTACACAAGTAATAAGAACTTTTTAATTGTATAAATAATGATAAAAGCATATGAATTAACACCAAATCAACATGGAATCAATTTAGACAAAATAAAATTAATTGAAATTCGATTGGCGCTTAAAGGGATAAAGAGTATCGGTATAGAGGGCACTTCACCAAATTTTGTTTTTGTGAGATAATGAAAAACTTTGAAAGAACATACATTTTAATGACGGCTGAAATATCCATAAACACATTTTTATTAAAAACATTCTTAGCCAGGGGATATTTTGACTTTTTAGAAAAAAAAAGAAAAAAATGCTTAAAGACTATTTTGAAAAAAAATCTAAATAGGTTTTTAAAAAGTTGATGATATCTCTATTGAATCATTAATTTAACAAAATATTAAATGCACACTTTTGTATGAAAAATGGCTAAAACCAATAATTTGTTTAGAGAGCGCCCTCTTGAAATGTAACGGCTCTTTTTTAATGCTAACAGGGGTTTTACCTAGTCGTTTGTAATTGCGAACCATTATTTGTGAGATAATGAAAAACTTTGAAAGAACATACATTTTAATGACGGCTGAAATATCCATAAACACATTTTTATTAAAAACATTCTTAGCCAGGGGATATTTTGACTTTTTAGAAAAAAAAAGAAAAAAATGCTTAAAGACTATTTTGAAAAAAATCTAAATAGGTTTTTAAAAAGTTGATGATATCTCTATTGAATCATTAATTTAACAAAATATTAAATGCACACTTTTGTATGAAAAATGGCTAAAACCAATAATTTGTTTAGAGAGCGCCCTCTTGAAATGTAACGGCTCTTTTTTAATGCTAACAGGGGTTTTACCTAGTCGTTTGTAATTGCGAACCAAGCGAGAACTTTCGGTGAAAACCAAAATGAACATGCCTTAGAAAAACGCTAAAATATCCCTTATTATTACACCAAATTCCTAACAAATTTTATAAAATTGTAGTGGAAACTCCATTCTATCAAATACACTAAAAAAAAATGAAATTCATGATTTTTTAACAATTTTAACTTTCAACTAGTTTTTCTCGGTTCGACCCCACGAGGCAAGTGGTTCCTTTAGTGGTGGTCAATTAATATTCAGGATCTGATGAACGTAGTATTGTGAAAAGTATGCATGTGTTATCAGGTTGTAGAGTCATTCACATTAAACGGCAAAACGATTGCCGTGACTGAGAATGACAGCCTTGATATTGCGGATATTATGCTGCTACATGGCCATGAATAAGATGATAGTTTCCACCCAGTGCAAGTAGGTCATCATATATCTGAACATGACATTATATAGTTTGCTCAACTTCCCACTCCCAGGGCTTTGTCGTCACATCTTTATTTTCAAGAAGACCTTCTTGTTTATGGTAGGGGTTCGCAAGATTGAAGGATTCAGCATTAGATTCAACACAGGTGTCTTCTACTATAGTTGCTGCTGCCAAGCAAGTATCTTTCAGATCTAGGATGTCAAGGAAAAGCTGTTCAAGTGCTATATCATACATAGCGCCATGTACAAATATATGCGGGCATGTAAGGAACACCTATAGTGGGTGCACTTCATTATCTATCTATAGTTTTGATCAAGGCATCAATCACTCTCAAAGCAGCCAATGGCCATGCCGACATAAATCTGTGCTAGCATAGGAAATCCTCTTGGTCTGGTCTTGCATCCATAAGCTGAGCCAGTTTCACATACCCATGCAAAGACATGTCTAGTGAAAAGACTGCATGAGGTGATCATTCTCAACTGCCCGGTCTTTCATATAGGCCTGGCATCTATGCTTGCATCATGATTATGTGAAGGGTTGACCATTTGTGTGCTCTTTCTCGTAGTAAAGGCCATGCACGAATCTCAGTCACTTTCTTTCTGGATGTCATCAAAGAGTTGTAGCTTGCCGAGCTTAGTTTACAGATATCTCCTGCCTGGTGCAACCTTGGCAGAAATGTGCTGATAAGTAATCCAAAATATGTAAGCACCGAGCGTCCTTCCTGCTCGTTTCCGAGCTCCTCTGGGCTTTGATACATGGCAGTTATTTTCTCATGACAGTGCATAATTTGTGTGTGTTTCCTCTTCAATCAGGAGTGTCTTCAGCAAAGTCGGTGTGATGGTGTTTGAAAACTATGTAACTTGGGGGTGGGGGTGAGGAGTAGGGTCCTTCGCGAACAAAAGCAATTTATATGCATTAAAACAACATTAAAGGCTTCTTGGTCATTTGTAGGACTTGTCTAGCACCATCTCTTCTACCCATAGGCATTTAACCGTAAATGTCTATTCAATCATATATTTAAAGATCAATCGACATTTGTCGGCTTATTGGAGAGGACATCTACCATGAGAGACATTAAAGGGGACCACCAGGCAAAGTACAACACAAAAGGGGAACACTGTACACCTCATTTACTCTGCTCTGTAGAAGAAATCTGATTGTTTTCTTCTTCTAAGTCACCTTGGTGCTGTTTAAGGGATGTCTCTTCTACCATCTCTTCTACCCATAGGCATTTAACCGTAAATGTCTATTCAATCATATATTTAAAGATCAGTCGACATTTGTCGGCTTATTGGAGAGGACATCTACCATGAGAGACATTAAAGGGGACCACCAGGCAAAGTACAACACAAAAGGGGAACACTGTACACCTCATTTACTCTGCTCTGTAGAAGAAATCTGATTGTTTTCTTCTTCTAAGTCACCTTGGTGCTGTTTAAGGGATGTCTCTTCTACCATCTCTTCTACCCATAGGCATTTAACCGTAAATGTCTATTCAATCATATATTTAAAGATCAGTCGACATTTTTCGGCTTATTGGAGAGGACATCTACCATGAGAGACATTAAAGGGGACCACCAAGCAAAGTACAACACAACAGGGGAGCACTGTACACCTCATTTACTCTGCTCTGTAGAAGAAACCTGCAAGATTGTTTTCTTCTTCTAAATCACCTTGGTGCTGTTTAAGCACAACCTCATACGCCTACCGATGTGAGGGGGGGGGGGGGGGGGGGGGGGTGTTTGGGTATATTAAAAAATCTCCCTTAAGCGCACAGTGACCGTTTAAGGTGTTCAAACACCTCCCTTTAGTTAAAGCTTTTTGTCGCGAGTTTTATGACTGTGTTATTTTATGTCAAAAATACGACATTAACTATACGTGCAGTCCGAAATAAAAATCAATACACAATTATTCTTACTATACATACAACTTCAATGACATAGACAACTTGTAGTAAAATAATAATGACAGTTACTTATAATACATTATACTTGTGTACTAAAACCATTTATATTTATTATTCAGTTATGAAACATTCCTCCAATTTCAAGTTTACAGTTAAGACACACTATGGTAGTCAAGTTACAGCAAAATACATTACTTTCTGACAATTTTCCTGGTTCAGTTTAAGATGTGATGCACAACATAAGTAGTCCATTATTTTACATGTTTTACTTTCGTTCGTATATCATAGCCCTGATAACCCTCAAAAGAATACGGTTGCTACTTTCTTAAAAGCGAATATGAGCATAAACCATGAGGTTACTCTAGGAAAAAAATGCAGTGTTCTGAGTCGGGATTGGCTAGTCTAGCTTGTGTCCTGACGCGGCGGCGTCGCGGCGTGGTGCATTCCTGTAACGTTGGTAGGCGTTTCCGTGTCTTGATTGATTGGTTGGCGTGTTGTATTCGATCTAGATCATTTTCAGATCCCCTGTAAAGCTTTATTTAAGTAAACCATTAACATTGTACAATTATACTAACATTATTTTGATCTTTCTGCCGTACCTTGTTGTTTGGCTTATGGTAGCAGAAGAATGAGATGGGTTTTGATTTTTCAAATGTGTCCCTAATTATCGAAAGATTTTAGATTGAATTGGAGAGCGTCTACAGACCTTTCGACCTTAGTCAACACTATCCAAAATCGGATACTCTATCGTCCAAAGCATACACGTACCGGGGGCGGGAGGGGGGGGGGGGGGGGGTGGTTGTACCAAACCCTATTACGAAAACAATGACTGTTTTGGGGTGAATTCAAACACCCCCTTTTAGTTTTTGTCGTTTTCGGGTACACTTTCTTTTTTACCGGTCATGGTTCCACTTTTTAGGGGTCTCGAGTCAACTTTTTATAGGCCTTGATCATCATATAAATGGTCTTAGGCACCCCACCCGCCCCCACCCCTCTCCCCCTTTATTTACAATTGTTTTGGATCTTTGTGTTCAACGTTTCAAGGGCATGTATCAGCTTGGATTTGTCGCTGCATGGCAAGAAAGAACCACTCTGAGAAAATAGAGCCCTTAGTGTCAGGGTACTTCTTGCTTCTAGGCACATGCATTTTGTGGATTTCTTTATTGGGTACTCAGATACAGACATTGTTGTTCATTTGATCTGCTACATAGTCTTCATTAAGTTTCTGTCCAATAATCCTCTATATTCAGGATCTCATGAACGTTTTATTGTGGAAAGTATGCATGTGTTATCAGGTTGTAGAGTCTTTCACATTAAACGGCAAAACGATTGCTGTGACTGAAAATGACAGCCTTGGTATTGCGGACATTATGCAGCTGCTTCATGTATGAATAAGATGATAGTTTCCACCCCGTGCAAGTAGGTCATCATATATAGGTCTGAACATGACATTCTATAGTTTGCTCAACTTCCCACTCCCGGGGCTTTGTCGTCACATCTTTATTTTCAAGAAGACCTACTTGATTTTGGTAGGGGTTCGCAAGATTGAAGGATTCAGCCTTAGATTCAACACAGATGTCTTCTACAGTATAGTTGCTGCTGCCAAACAAGTAACGTTCAGATGTAGGATGTCAAGGAAAAGCTGTTCAAGTGCTAAATCGTATACAGCGCCATGTACAAATAGATGTGGGCATGTAAGGAACACGTGAATTGGGTGCACGTCATTATCTATACCATAGTTTTGATCTAGGCATCAAGCACTCTCAAAGCATCCAATGGCCATGCCGACATAAATCTCTGCTAGCATAGGAAATCATCTTGGTCAGGTCTTGCATCCGCAATTTGAACCAGTTTCACATACCCATGCAAAGACAGGTGCGGTTCGTTATTCCGAAGGTTCGTTATTCCGAAGGTTCGTTATTCCCAAGGTTCGTTATTCCGAACACGCAAATTTCCTATACCTAAGTGTTCGTTAATCCGAAAATGAAATAGGGTTCGTTAATCCGAACATTTGTTGCATTATTCCGAAGGTTCGTTATTCCGAAGGTTCGTTATTCCGAAGGTTCGCTATTCCTAAAATGAAATCGGGTTCGTTAATCCGAAAATGAAATAGGGTGTGTGTGCGTGTGTGTGTGTTTATGTGTGTGTGTGTGTGTGTGTGTGTGTGTGTACTGGCGTAGTGGTGGGGGTGTCATGGGCCCCCCTCCCAAATCAATTTAAATCATTAATAAAGCATAAACATGCATGCATGAAGAAATCATGAACATTAAAAATGGAACAATCCCCCCCCCCCCCCTTGGGCTGCCAAGTGAAAATGTGATGTGGAAAACATCACTTGCGGGGATTCAAAATAGCACCCCCCCCCCCCCCCCCCTGCCCTTAGTTGCTATTTATGATGAAATACATACAATTCGGACAAATAAAATGTGTTTTTGGACTGATATCAAGCAGCAAAATCTAACTTTATGACATAATTATAATTATATCAAATTGATTTTGGTTTTATTTCATGTTTTGTTTACATGAAAAAGATATCAATATATATATCTCATTCTTATTGCACTGTTTTACAAAGAAAAATAAAATACAATTTGACTAGAATTGTAAAGCCACTCTTTGCCCCCCTCCCCTTCTCCCCCACCCCCATGCAGCCACGGCAATTAGAGTAAGATTGATCCCCTTTCCCAAGTCCACACTGCTCAAAATCAAATCAACTCAATTCTTTTCTACGTCGTATTTATTTAATTTTCGGATTAACGAACCCTATTTAATTTTAGGACTAACGAACCTTCGGAATAACGAACCCGATTTTATTTTCGGATCAACGAACCTTCGGAATAACGAACCTTCGGAATAACGAACCCGATTTTATTTTCGGATCAACGAACCTTCGGACTAACGAACCTTCGGAATAACGAACCCGATTTTATTTTCGGATCAACGAACCTTCGAAATAACGAACCTTCGGAATAACGAACCTTCGGAATAACGAACCTTCGGAATAACTGAACCTTCGGAATAACGAACCTTCGGAATAACGGACTGTAACCGCAAAGACATGTCAAGTGAAAAGACTGCATGAGGTGATAATTCTCAACTGCCCGGTCTTTCATATAGGACTGGCATCTATGCTTGCATCATAATTGTATTAAGGGTTGACCATTTGTGTGCTCCTTCTGGTAGTAAAGGCAATGCACGAACCTCAGAATCTTTCTTTTTGGATTTCATCAAAGAGTTGTAGCTTGCCTAGCTCGGTTTACATCTCTCTCCGGCCTGGTGCAACCTTGGCAGAGTTGTGCTTATAAGTCATCCAACATATGTAAGCCCAGAGCGTCCTCCCTGCTCGTTTCCGAGCTCCTCTGGGCTTTGATACATGGCAGTTATTTGCCGTGACAGTGCATAATTTGTGTGTGTTTCCTTTTCAATCAGGAGTGTCTTCAGCAAAGTCGGCGTGATGGTGTTTGAAAACGAAGTAACTTGTGGGTGGGGGTAGGGAGTAGGGTCCTTCGGGAACAAAAGCAATTTATATGCATTAAAACAACATTAAAAGGCTTCTTGGTCAACTGTAGGACTTGTCTAGCACCATCTCTTCTACCCATAGGCATTTAACCGTAAATGTCTATTCAATCATATATTTAACGATCAGTCGACATTTGTCGGCTTATTGGAGAGGACATCTACCATGAGAGACATTAAAGGGGACCACCAGGCAAAGTACAACACAAAAGGGGAACACTGTACACCTCATTTACTCTGCTCTGTAGAAGAAATCTGATTGTTTTCTTCTTCTAAGTCACCTTGGTGCTGTTTAAGGGATGTTTTGGGATATTAAAAAGCTCCCTTGAGCAAACAGTGACTGTTTAAGGTGTTCAAACACCTCCCTTTAGTAAAAGCCTTTTGTCGCGAGTTTTATGTTTTTGTTATTTTATGTAAAAAATACCACATTAATTATACGTGGAGTCCGAAATAAAAATCAATACACAATTATGTATTCTTACTATACAAACAACATCAATGACATAGACAATTTGCAGTAACTTAATAATGACACGTACTTATAATAAATTATACTTTTAAAGTTTCCGATTACTTCTATAGTTGTTGAAGTAAAAAAGTCAGTAAAATCATTTTCCAGGAAGTGTTTAACTTCATGAAACTAAAGTTTGTGAAAGTGACTACATATATAACATGTTTGTTTGTTTTGCCATCTATGCCAAAGGATATTCATTTTATTGATATTTGATATAAACATAGTTTGTGTACTGAAATCATTTATATTTATTATTCAATTATGAAACATTCCTCCAATTTCAAGTTTAGAGTTAAGACACACTATAGTAGTCAAGTTACAGCAAAATACATTACTTTCTGACAAGTTTCCTGGTTCAGTTTAAGATGTGATGCACAAAATAAGTAGTCCATTATTTTACATGTTTTAGTTTCGTTCGTATGGCAAGCCGTTTTAACATTTATTCCTATTTCTTGATATCAAGAATTCAATTCTTGATATCAAGAATTCGACTTCTTGATATCAAAAATTCATTTCTTGATATCAAGAATTCAATTCTTGATATCAAGAATTACCATTGCTTTACAACAGAAAATCATTTCTTGATATCAAGAATTAATTTCTTGATATCAAGAAATCAATTCTTGATATCAAGAATTCATTTCTTGTTATCAAGAATTCAATTCTTGATATCAAGAATTAATTTCTTGATATCAAGAATTCGAATTCTTGATATCAAGAATTCGAATTCTTGATATCAAGAAATAATTGTCTGTTGTTAACCAATGGTAAATCTTGATATCAAGAATTCGAATTCTTGATATCAAGAATTCGATTTCTTGATATCAAGAATTCATTTCTTGATATCAAGAATTCGATTTCTTGATATCAAGAATTACTTTCTTGATATCAAGAATTCGAATTCTTGATATCAATAATTCGATTTCTTGATATCAAGAATTCATTTCTTGATATCAAGAATTTATTTTTTGATATCAAGAATTCGATTTCTTGATATCAAGAAATCAATTCTTGATATCAAGAATTCATTTGGATATCGAACGCAAGATTTGAGCAGGAATACAATTTGATTTCGAACGCAAACTTTGAGCAGGAATACAATTTGATTTCGAACGCAAACTTTGAGCAGGATTACATTCTGATTTCGAGCGCAAGATTTGAGCAGGATTACATTCTGATTTCGAACGCAAGATTTGAGCAGGATTACATTCTGATTTCGAACGCAAAAGTATTGCACGATTTCCTCCTGAGCGGTGCGGTGTCTAGTCCAGATTCAGGAAGTGCTTTGTGAACACACACCATGTACACACCGCCCTATACGACTCGCGCTAGAGCCTATTCACAAAACTGCCGCAGTCTCTAGTCCAGATTCAGGACGTGCTTTGTGAACACACACCATAGAGCTGTGTACACATGTACACCGCCCTAGAGCCTAAGTAAACATAACTGCTGCAGTCTGAGCCCAAATATTGGCCACGTGCGTTTTTATCATTTCGTGATATGTTGCCAATAAACGTTGCGTAAACCTGTTGTAAAGATTGTCCCTTGTGCAATAAATATGTCCACGTGTTTTTCTGAATGATCAATTGTAAAATATACTTGTATTTTAGTTGAAATAGTAACGTCAGATGTGATATTTTAAAAGCAAAATAACTTCTAAAAAGACTTACAAAATACACATTGTAAATGCACAATTTGGCAACATATCACAAATTCATTAGTTCCGCATGAATTCTTGATATGTTGCCAATTTATCATTTTTACAATGCGTGTTTTGTAAGTCAATTTAGATGTCTTTTTGCTGAAAATGATCAGATCGGACAGTATTATTTTAACTGACGTGATCAAAAATATTTTTAAATAAATTGCGCAGTAAAAACGTGAATATATTATTACACACGGGGTAATCTTTGCTACAGGTTTGCGCATTGTCTATTGGCAACATATCACGAAATGATTTCTTGATATGTTGCCGTTTTACGTTTTTCAAAGACGCGTTTTGTATGTTTTATAACAAGTAATTAAACTAGTAAGAATCACACCCAATATTATCAGTGTAACATTAATTAATAGTCAAATGATTAAACAGTATGAAATGAAAATTTTATACAAGGAAAATCACCGAGACAATCAATGCACTGCAAACTGGCAACATGCATTCTTGCAGAATTCTCGCGATACATTGACTTTCGACACCGCACCGCTCAGGCAGGATATTATTTCGTGCACAACTTTTGCGTTCGAAATCGAATCACAATGAATTTGAGCGCAACTTTTGAGCACGAAATCAGAATGAATTTTTGCATTACATTTGCGCTCGAAATCAACTGTGAATTTTTGCATTACTTTTGCGCTCGATATCAAAATAATTCTTGCAATAGTCTTGCGTTCGAAATACGAATTGAATTCTTGATATCATGAATTCTATTTTTTGATATCAAGAATTGAATTCTTGATATCAAGAAATGAATTCTTGATATCAAGAATTGAATTCTTGATATCAAGAAATGAATTCTTGATATCAAGAATTGATTTCTTGATATCAAGAAATGAATTCTTGATATCAAGAAATGATTTTCTGTTGTAAAGCAATGGTAATTCTTGATATCAAGAATTGAATTCTTGATATCAAGAAATGAATTTTTGATATCAAGAAGTCGAATTCTTGATATCAAGAATTGAATTCTTGATATCAAGAAATAGGAATAAATGTTAAAACGGCTTGCCATACGTTCGTATATCATAGCCCTGATAACGTTTTGTACTTTCGATTTAGTAGAAAGGCTGCTATAATTACACCCCCCAAAAACGGTTGGTACTTTCTTAATAGCGAATATGACCATAAACCATGAGGTTACTCTAGGAAAAAAAAATCAGTGTTCTGAGTCGGGATTGGCTAGTCTAGCCTGTGTTCTTACGCGGCGGCGTCGCGGCTCGGTGCATTCCCGTAACGTTGGTAGGCGTTTCCGTGTCTTGATTGGTTGGTGGACGTGTTGTATCCGATCTAGATCATTTTCAGATTCCCTGTAAAGCTTTATTAAAGTGAACCATTAACAATGTAAAATTATACTAACATTATTTTGAGCTTTCACGTTTCTGCCGTACCTTGTTCTTTGGCTTATGGTAATAGAAGAATGAGATGAGTTTTGATTATTCAAATGTCTCCCTAATTGTCAAAAGATTTTAGATTGAATTGGAGAGCGTCTACAGACCTTTCGACCTTAGTCAACACTATCCGAAATCGGATAATCTATCGTCCAAAGCATACACGTACCGGGGGCGGGAGGGGGGGGGGGGGGGGGGGGTTGTACGAAACCCCATTACGAAAACAATGACTGTTTTGGGGTGAATTCAAACACCCCCTTTTAGTTTTTGTCGTTTTCGGGTACACTTTCATTTTTACCGGTCATGGTTCCACTTTTTAGGGGTCTCAAGTCAACTTTTTATCAGCCTTGATCATCATATAAATGGTCTTAGGCACCCCCACCCCCCCCCCCCCCCACCCCTCTCCCCCCCCCCTTTATTTACAATTGTTTTGGATCTTTGTGTTCAACGTTTCAAGGGCATGTATCAGCTTGGATTTGTCGCTGCATGGCAAGAAAGAACCACTCTGAGAAAATAGAGCCCTTGGTGTTAGGGTACTTCTTGCTTCTAGGCACATGCATTTTGTGGATTTTTTTATTGGGTACTCAGATACAGACATTGTTGTTCATTTGATCTGCTACATAGTCTTCATTAAGTTTCTGTCCAATAATCCTCTATATTCAGGATCTCATGAACGTTTTATTGTGGAAAGTATGCATGTGTTATCAGGTTGTAGAGTCTGGAAATGACAGCCTTGATATTGCGGACATTATGCAGCTGCTACATGACCATGAATAAGATGATAGCTTCCACCCAGTGCAAGTAGGTCATCATATATAGATCTGAACATGACATTCTATAGTTTGCTCAACTTCCCACTCCCGGGGCTTTGTCGTCACATCTTTATTTTCAATAAGACCTACTTGATTTTGGTAGGGGTTCGCAAGATTGAAGGATTCAGCCTTAGATTCAACACAGATGTCTTCTACAGTATAGTTGCTGCTGCCAAACAAGTAACGTTCAGATGTAGGATGTCAAGGAAAAGCTGTTCAAGTGCTATATCGTATACAGCGCCATGTACAAATAGATGTGGGCATGTAAGGAACACGTGAATTGGGTGCACGTCATTATCTATACCATAGTTTTGATCTAGGCATCAAGCACTCTCAAAGCAGCCAATGGCCATGCCGACATAAATCTCTGCTAGCATAGGAAATCATCTTGGTCAGGTCTTGCATCCGCAATCTGAACCAGTTTCACATACCCATGCAAAGACGGGTGCGGTTCGTTATTCCGAAGGTTCGTTATTCCGAAGGTTCGTTATTCCCAAGGTTCGTTATTCCGAACACGCAAATTTCCTATACCTGAGTGTTCGTTAATCCGAAAATGAAATAGGGTTCGTTAATCCGAACATTTGTTGCATTATTCCGAAGGTTCGTTATTCCGAAGGTTCGTTATTCCGAAGGTTCGCTATTCCTAAAATGAAATCGGGTTCGTTAATCCGAAAATGAAAAAAAAAAAAAAAAAAAAAAACAGTGTGTGTGTGTGTGTGTGTGTGTGTGTGCGTGTGTGTGTGTGTGTGTACTGGCGTAGTGGTGGGGGTGTCATGGGCCCCCCTCCCAAATCAATTTAAATCATTAATAAAGCATAAACATGCATGCGTGAAGAAATCATGAACATTAAAAATGGAACAATCCCCCCCCCCCCCCCTTGGGCTGCCAAGTGAAAATGTGATGTGGAAAACATCACTTGCGGGGATTCAAAATAGCACCCCCCCCCCCTGCCCTTAGTTGCTATTTATGATGAAATACATACAATTCGGACAAATAAAATGTGTTTTTGGACTGATATCAAGCAGCAAAATCTAACTTCATGACATAATTATAATTATATCAAATTGATTTTGGTTTTATTTCATGTTTTGTTTACATGAAAAAGATATAAATATATATATATCTCATTCTTATTGCACTGTTTTACAAAGAAAAATAAAATACAATTTGACTAGAATTGTAAAGCCACTCTTTGCCCCCCTCCCCTTCTCCCCCACCCCCAGCCACGGCAATTAGAGTAAGATTGATCCCCTTTCCCAAGTCCACACTGCTCAAAATCAAATCAACTCAATTCTTTTCTACGTCGTATTTATTTAATTTTCGGATTAACGAACCCTATTTAATTTTAGGACTAACGAACCTTCGGAATAACGAACCCGATTTTATTTTCGGATCAACGAACCTTCGGAATAACGAACCTTCGGAATAACGAACCTTCGGAATAACGAACCCGATTTTATTTTCGGATCAACGAACCTTCGGACTAACGAACCTTCGGAATAACGAACCCGATTTTATTTTCGGATCAACGAACCTTCGAAATAACGAACCTCCGGAATAACGAACCTTCGGAATAACGAACCTTCGGAATAACTGAACCTTCGGAATAACGAACCTTCGGAATAACGGACTGTAACCGCAAAGACATGTCAAGTGAAAAGACTGCATGAGGTGATAATTCTCAACTGCCCGGTCTTTCATATAGGACTGGCATCTATGCTTGCATCATAATTGTATTAAGGGTTGACCATTTGTGTGCTCCTTCTGGTAGTAAAGGCAATGCACGAACCTCAGAATCTTTCTTTTTGGATTTCATCAAAGAGTGTAGCTTTGCCTAGCTCGGTTTACAGCTCTCTCCGGCCTGGTGCAACCTTGGCAGAGTTGTGCTTATAAGTCATTCCACATATGTAAGCCCAGAGTGTCCTTCCTGCTCGTTTCCGAGCTCCTCTGGGCTTTGATACATGGCAGTTATTTGCCGTGACAGTGCATAATTTGTTTGTGTGTTTCCTTTTCAATCAGGAGTGTCTTCAGCAAAGTCGGCGTGATGGTGTTTGAAAAACGAAGTAACTTGTGGGTGGGGGTAGGGAGTAGGGTCCTTCGGAACAAAAGCAATTTATATGCATTAAAACAACATTAAAGGCTTCTTGGTCAACTGTAGGACTTGTCTAGCACCATCTCTTCTACCATAGGCATTTAACCGTAAATGTCTATTCAATCATATATTTAAAGATCAGTCGACATTTGTCGGCTTATTGGAGAGGACATCTACCATGAGAGACATTAAAGGGGACCACCAGGCAAAGTACAACACAAAAAGGGGAACACTGTAACACCTCATTTACTCTGCTCTGTAGAAGAAATCTGATTGTTTTCCTCTTCTAAGTCACCTTGGTGCTGTTTAAGGGATGTTTTGGGATATTAAAAGCTCCCTTGAGCAAACAGTGACCGTTTAAGGTGTTCAAACACCTCCCTTTAGTAAAAGCCTTTTGTCGCGAGTTGCGAGTTTAATGTTTTTGTTATTTTATGTAAAAAATACCACATTAATTATACGTGGAGTCCGAAATAAAAATCAATACACAATTATGTATTCTTACTATACATACAACATCAATGATATAGACAATTTGTAGTAAATTAATAATGGCACGTACTTATAATAAATTATACTTTTAAAGTTTCCAATTACTTCTATAGTTGTTGAAGTAAAACAGTCAGTAAGATCATTTTCCAGGAAGTGTTTAACTTCATGAAACTAAACTTTGTGAAAGTGACTACATAGATAAAATGTTAGTTTTTTTGGCCATCTATGCCAAAGGATATTCATTTTATTGATATTTGATATAAACATATTTTGTGTACTGAAATCATTTATATTTATTATTCAATTATGAAACATTCCTCCAATTTCAAGTGTAGAGTTAAGACACACTATAGTAGTCAAGTTACAGCAAAATACATTACTTTCTGACAAGTTTCCTGGTTCAGTTTAAGATGTAATGCACAAAATAAGTAGTCCATTATTTTACATGTTTTAGTTTCGTTCGTATATCATAGCCCTGATAACGTTTTGTACTTTCGATTTAGTAGAAAGGCTGCTATAATTACACCCCCAAAAAACGGTTGGTACTTTCTTAATAGCGAATATGACCATAAACCATGAGGTTACTCTAGGAAAAAAAAATCAGTGTTCTGAGTCGAGATTGGCTAGTCTAGCCTGTGTTCTTACGCGGCGGCGTCGCGGCTCGGTGCATTCCCGTAACGTTGGTAGGCGTTTCCGTGTCTTGATTGGTTGGTGGACGTGTTGTATCCGATCTAGATCATTTTCAGATTCCCTGTAAAGCTTTATTAAAGTGAACCATTAACAATGTAAAATTATACTAACATTATTTTGAGCTTTCACGTTTCTGCCGTACCTTGTTCTTTTGCTTATGGTAATAGAAGAATGAGATGAGTTTTGATTATTCAAATGTCTCCCTAATTATCGAAAGATTTTAGATTGAATTGGAGAGCGTCTACAGACCTTTCGACCTTAGTCAACACTATCCAAAATCGGATAATCTATCTTCAAAAGCATACACGTACCGGGGGGCGGGAAGGGGGGGGGGGGGGGGGTTGTAAGAAACCCTATTACGAAAACAATGACTGTTTTGGGGTGAATTCAAACACCCCCTTTTAGTTTTTGTCTTTTTCGGGTACACTTTCATTTTTACCGGTCATGGTTCCACTTTTTAGGGGTCTCAAGTCAACTTTTTATCAGCCTTGATCATCATATAAATGGTCTTAGGCACCCCACCCCCCCCCCCCCACCCCTCTCCCCCCCCCCCTTTATTTACAACTGTTTTGGATCTTTGTGTTCAACGTTTCAAGGGCATGTATCAGCTTGGATTTGTCGCTGCATGGCAAGAAAGAACCACTCTGAGAAAATAGAGCCCTTGGTGTTAGGGTACTTCTTGCTTCTAGGCACATGCATCTTGTTGATTTCTTTATTTATAGGGCACTCAGATACAGACATTGTTGTTCATTTGATCTGCTACATAGTCTTCATTAAGTTTCTGTCCAATAATCCTCTATATTCAGGATCTCATGAACGTTTTATTGTGGAAAGTATGCATGTGTTATCAGGTTGTAGAGTCTTGCACATTAAACGGCAAACCGATTGCCGTGACTGCAAATGACAGCCTTGGTATTGCGGACATTATGCAGCTGCTACATGACCATGAATAAGATGATAGTTTCCACCCAGTGCAAGTAGGTCATCATATATAGATCTGAACATGACATTCTATAGTTTGCTCAAATTCCCACTCCCGGGGCTTTGTCATCACATCTATATTTTCAAGAAGACCTACTTGATTTTGGTGGGGGTTTGCAAGATTGAAGGATTCAGCCTTAGATTCAACACAGATGTCTTCTACAGTATAGTTGCTGCAGCCAAACAAGTAACGTTCAGATCTAGGATGTCAAGGAAAAGCTGTTCAAGTGCTATATTGTATACAGCGCCATGTACAAATAGATGTGGGCATGTAAGGAACACCTGTAGTGGGTGCACGTCATATCTATACCATAGTTTTGATCAAGGCATCAAGCACTCTCAAAGCAGCCAATGGCCATGCCGACATAAATCTCTGATAGCATAGGAAATCATCTTGGTGTGGTCTTGCCTCCACAAGCTGAACCAATTTCACATACCAATGCAAAGACATGTCAAGTGAAAAGACTGCATTAGGTGATCATGTTCAACTGCCTTGTCTTTCATATAGGCCCGTCATCTATGTTTGCATCATAATTGTGTTAAGGTTTGATCATTTGCTTCCTGCTCGTTCCCGATCTCCTCCAGGCTTTGATACATGGCAGTTGTTTGCCGTGACATTGCATAATTTGTGTGTATTTCCTTTTCAATCAGGAGTGTCTTCAGCAAAGTCGGTGTTATGTTGTTTGAAAACTAAGTAACTTGTTTAGTGTAAACAATTATTAATATAATACATGTTAATTCTAACATGGTTTTCAATGAAGTCAGGTTCTCCGGTATTTATTATCCACATTTCATCATGCGAAGAAATTACATTCTACTACCTTTGCGCTGCATGCACACAACACATTGTAGGCGGTCATTCTTGGCTGTCATTTTGAAAGCCATTCTTGCTGCTTTACAACTTTGACTCTCATAGTGCACTTTCGTGGCACTTGAAATGTGTATTTAGTAACATGTAAATGTACATGTAAACTCATAATATTATCAAACGTTTATATTTTACATGTGCTCCTTTAACGATATCAGTCAGTACATTAATAAGCTAGGTAGCTAGCTAGAAATTCAAATTTTAAGACACACTACACAAATTAAATATCAAAATATGGAACGTTCCATGTTTATATTCCCAGTTAGACACTTAACAGGTGCACCTTTAAAACCACATAACAGTTTTTGGAGATGCCTTACGCACGAAGTGTAAAATGTGATTTCATCACGTTCCACTTGAAAGCTCATAATGCTGATGTACAAGGTTTCACCAAATATTGCTTTGAAATTAAGTTATAGAGCAACAAAAGGCTCAAAATAAACGATGTGTGACATCAATTCAACCGCCATATGGTCTGCGGGCATGTCGATATCTCTAGCCTAGTGCCGGTGGCGCGGGCATGTGCGAACAGGCGGTGAATTTAGGCCAAATTTTAGTGGCGTGCATTGAATTTCCTCCGGATTTTACCAGATAAGTAAGCCCTTCTTGATACTTAATTCGACAATATCAATCAAATTGTTTGGCCAATATAGATGTTTTCGGTAACTTTCCCAGTACTGTCATTTGGCTTTAGCATATGAAATCTGCTTCTAAGTTCCAATAACGAATTATCTATAATAATTAACCAATACATTGGTATTGCCATTTATTTATAAGAAACAGCTGAAGAAGCTGAAAATAAGTTTGCCCAATATCCGCACGTTATGTTACTGCTAAAATTAAAGTGTTGAAGTGGTAACGGTTAAAGTGTTTGGAATTATTGTAATGCAAAATCCAATTAGTAAGCCCAATTTCCGCACGTTATTTAGTAATAAATAAAAGTGGTTGGGCTTTGGAAAAGATTGTAATTGATAATCAAATAAGTAAGCCCATTTTCCACACGAAATCAATTAAGTTAGCCCAATTTTCGCACGTTATTTAGTAATAAATTCAAGTGTTTGGACTTTGGAATAATTGTAATGCATAATCAAATAAGATTGGGGTATAACTCACCGGATACGGATTGGATCTATGAAATAGAAGATGATCTGCGATGAAATGGCTCGGAATCGGTGAATTTGGAATCGAAGAACGACTTATCCAGTGCGGTAGATAGATGCTGACTAGCCAATTCCATCAGACGATATTGGAACTTAGAGGGCAGACGGTTCCAGGCTTCCAGCAATGGTCAACATAGCTCACTTCCTGGGCTGACTTCGTAGTTGATGTACACATGCACCGATGCGGCACGCACGACTACGAGCGACTGTAGATCAGACGCGCACACAATACATGCACACATCATTACACGCGCGTGCTTCTTGTACATGCTATAAGTCAGCTAAGTCAAATCCGCCAACGCATTAAACAAAAAAACAAAAAAAAGTTCCCTGGATAATCCAGGGAACTCAGCTGATTGGTCCGATCCTTGCTGCCTAACGATTAATATTCATGGCTTTGATATATCACGTGTTGTTGATGTTTACACATAGTACACAGCTGATCGAGGGGTATAGAGCTCATCAAAGCGTAGATATTAAAAGACTGAAGAAAGTTATAGATTTACCACGTATTTTGTTTTAATCTTCATAATCCTATCTCTTGATAAGACAATAATAATTAAATGTATAGTATTGTAAACAAATATTCAAATAGCAAATTTGATAAATAAAAAGAGTTTAGTCAGAGCGTAAATCATGGATAGTAAGCAAATAATTACCGTTGGTGAAGGTGATGGGACAATCTATCACTTCCAAGGCGATCTGGATGTAGCTATCTTTCCGAAGCGAAGCTGAGGAAAGATAGCGTATACATTCAGATCGCCGAGGAAGTGATAGTTTGCCATTGCCTGAAACCAAAAGGTGATTATTTGCTTTATATTCCACATCGAACGGTAGATCTAGTCTATAACTACAGCCTTACAGGCCTAGTCTAACGCAAGTCTTAATTACAGCTGTTATGTTTGATCTACTTACCAACATCAATGTTATTCCAATTTCCAATGTGTATGTTGTTTCCAGCATTCGCAATAATCTTGGAACACTTTACTTTCACTCTCAAGCAAAAAAAGTTCCATTTCAGCTCCGTTAGAACTCAAATCTTACGTCGAACAACAGAACAAGCAATTAAACAATAACAACGCAGCAAACCGTGTACTGTTATACTATGTACGATACGTATGCATACACAGTGCATGCATAGCGTATGAGCTTGAACAGTGTGCTACGGTATGTGTATGCACAACAAATACAATTAAATTTGTAATTCGCGCGCATAGAGAACCCCGCCACATCATTTGGGTACGGAATTTGACTAGCCACACACGAGCTCCACAGTCAAGTCAATGCAACCGCAGTGAAAGTGCGTTGCACTCACTAGATAGTACTTTTTATCTAGTGAGTGCAACACACTTTCACCAAAGATATCTACAGAGTGTAACGAAGTTTTCTTCTCCCATCAATGATGGGCGAAACTATGCTTCATCACGTGATTAACTTTTGACCAATCGTAGAGCAAGATTCTTAGTATGTGGAATATAACAGACTATATCTTATCTTGTGGCTTTAAATTGCTCGACTGCTCCATACTACTCTCGAATTTACGTTGCAGGGGCCGCGGAAAGATTTTGAAAGTATGGGGCTGACCACAACCGGGTCACATAATAATTGTTATTTTATGATTATGTATTTTTTTGATTTAAGCCAAAAAAGTAGGGGGGGGGGGGGCTGCAGCCCCAAGCCCCCCCCCCCCCCCCCCCTGTTCCGCGGCCCCTGCGTTGTCAATGGGGACGCGTTTTGTTTTTTTGAGGAGGAGATTGAGCGGAAAGGGGTGATCCCCCTGGCCCACCCCACCAACAACAAAAATGTTTTAGTTTTTATGTATTTTATGGGGAGGGGGAGAGGGAGGGTGGGGGGGGGGGGGTGGAGGGGCCATCCCCTGAGAACCCCTCTAAAATGAATAAGTTTGTATTGAACTTGGGGGGGGGGGTCGGGGGCGACCCCCCGACCACAGGGATCTGTTACAGGGGGTAGGGGTGGGGGATGGTTAGGGGAGTGACCACCCGGATCACCCCTGAGTGTTTTAACATGTTTAATTCCAATAGAACCTCCAATCCCCTCAGATATGGAGGTTTACACCCCCCACCACCAATTTTCTTTTCGTAAATTCTACAGGACCCTTCTGTCGCCTCAGCTACGAGGGTGAGGGGGGGGGGGGGGGGGGGGGGGGGGGTAACTAAGGGAGAACATCCGGACCACCCCCCCCCCCCCCCCCGAGTTTTTTTTAATGTTATATTCTAATTTTGTTGGGTAAATTCTACAGGAACCTCATTTTCCCTCAGCTACAGGGGGATGGTGAGGGGGGCGACCTCCGAACCACCCCGAGTTTTTTTATTATTTGTAATTATAATGGAACCTCCAATCCCATCAGCAACGGGAGGGGGGGGGGGGGGGGGGGGGGTCGAGGGGTCGATTCCACTGAATTTGTTGTCTGTGACTTTGTTTTATTCTCTGTGGTTGTGATATTGTTGTGATTATAAGATCATGGCATAACAGTTGATTTTTTAGTATAAAACACACAGACACACACACACGCACATACGCACACACGCACACACACACATACAAATCAACAATTCATTTAATATGTTGGGCTAATGCTTCTTATGGAGAAAATCCCTCTACAAATTCACACCAAAAAACATCCTATCGCCCAAAATATTGCTTCTTATAGAAACCCTATCCCCAAAAATATAATTTCGTAGTTATATTTGTTTTATTTGTTGTTGTTTATTATTGTTAATATGACTGGATACTTATTATCATGATTTGTAACATTATGTTTGTTTATATTTATTATTTTTGTTTTGTGGGGAGGGGGGATTCCCCTTTCTCTAATTCTCTCTATTCACTTTAGTGGAACGCAAATTTATGAAATCTTTAATTACATGTGATAATTTGTATGTTACACACCATGCAACATCTTCCCAAACTCAACTTTGGGGCCATGTTCAAAGTAGAACAAATCAAGGCTGACTACTGAACATTAAAGGGATCGAGTAACTTTGTAAACATGTGCAAAAAGTGATGAGTGGTTTATGCAATGTATATTGTTGTTATCTGATATGTCCGCTGGGTGTTGTGTGAACATTTCAAGTTAAATGGACTTTGTATGGCTGAGTAATGAGCAAAAATGCAAAGTGACATTCACTAACAAATTGCACTCACTTTGTACACGGATCTGACGATCCATTGGATAATTTGACCTCTGAACACTTCAATCGTAAATATATTTTTAACGAAAAGGAAATTCTAAAAACCGAAACCTGTCCCATGATTTTTTGTTGTTATTAAGAATACAACAAGGTATGAGGGAACCGCATGAATTCCAAATGGATTTTGAGGATTTGGACAATGTTACTCTAAAGTCCCTTTAACTTTCGAAGAATATTGCGCACATGTGTGCATATCACATGGTGCACGATACTCCGACACGACGACGTAAACCTTGTAATTGCTGTGATCAGCTGTTTCACTAAACCTATGAATTTTCATGATATAATCGCTGCAGATGACGTCATACACTTTGCCCCCATGCGCCGCGCCTCGCCCTGTCGGATTTGTCTTGACGATTTTTTTGCTCAGGCGCGCGATTATTAGCCCAAACGTCTGGTTGTCACACGGGCCGCGTTTTCCTATATCCGCTCTATGGGATAAAAGCGATAAATTCGACAAGATTCTTGTCTATGGTCAACAAACAGCAGTTGGAATAGAATTGTTGAAATGTGCGATGAAATTTTCGGGAAAGGAAACAGGACCGTGACTGTCTAGACTTAAGGGCCGGTCATACTTGCGGTAGTGGACGTAGTGATCCGTAAGGTAATTTAATGTGGGTCAGATGTGGTGTAAGTACGTTAAACTAGGTTAAACTACGTTTAGAGCTACAGAAGAGTACAGATAAGTACGTTCAAGTACGATAAACTACGCTAGACTACGCTAGACTTCGGTAATACGGATGCAGCTCACTCACGGACAGGTACGGAGTGGTACGTCTGACTGCGTTTGAGTACGGTAGACTACAGAAGCCACTACGCTATACTACACAAGACTACACTGTAAATTACAAGGATTTAAAATTAAATCTATTATATTTACTTTTAAATCTTTCTTCGGCTGTGGTTAGGGACCAGCCGATCATGATTTAAAATAAATCTTTTGTTGGATTTAAAACATATAAATTCAGATAGATTTAAAATGAAGCCCTTTTGGATTTGTTTTATAAATCCTTTTAGCTTTTTTTTTCACTCTTTCAGGGATTGAAACAAGGGTTATTTCAATCTTATTGGGATTAAAACTTTTTTAATCCATAAAGGATTTAAAATCTAATAAATCCAGTTGAACTGAAATTAAATCTATTAGATTAACTTTTAAATCTTTCTTCGGCTGTGGTTAGGGACCAGCCGATCATGATTCAAAATAAATCTTTGGTTGGATTAAAAAAATATAAATCCAGATAGATTAAAATTAAGCCCTTTTGGATTTGTTTTATAAATCCTTTTAGCTTATTATTTTTAATCTTGTTAGGATTAAAACTGTTTTAATCCTAAAAGGATTAAAAATAGAATAAATCCAGTTGGACTAGAATTAAATCTATTATATTAACTTTTAATCATGATTTAAAATAAGTCGTTCGTTGGATTAAAAAAATATAAATCCAGATAGATTAAAAATTAAGCCCTTTTGGATTTGTTCTATAAATCCTTTTAGCTTATAATTCACTCTTCGAGGGATTGAAACAAGGGATCTTTTAATCTTATTAGGATTAAAACTTGTTGAATCCATCTTAGCTATAGCCTCTCACTGCCTCGTCAGCCCGCTCAGCTCACGGCGTCGTGATGCTCTCTCAACGCGAGGCGCTCGCGCGGCACCGAGCCCTAGCTTGAGTTGCTGTATCGCAAACCGTCATCTCCTTCCCGAAAACCTAACCTACAGCCACACAGGCTCCTAACAACGACCACACATGTCTTACAAACTAATATTCTGACTATAAGTAATGGCCACACAGGCAAATAATAATGTTCCACACAGGAGAAAAGCACATTTTAAGGATTTCTTCCGACAAAACCGCCATGTTGGCCACGGGTGCGAAAACTTAGCTTCAGAATACCGCAGTAGGTCACGTGTGAAATATCACTGTTCTCATTCGTCAAATTTCCAATAACCTGGCGTTATTTTCTAATCCTTTGATGGATTGGAAATCACACCTTGGCCTTCGATTAACAATTGCTTTCGCGCGACTTTTTAAGTCTTCGTAGATTTACAAATAATCTAAGTGTATTTATATTTGTTTTAATCCAAGGTACGATTTAGATTTTATATCCCTGTAATTTAGAGTGTACGCTAAAGAACGTCACTACGGTATATTTAGCAACTCCGCACGGAGCATGCAGCCAGCCCGCGGTGTTGTACGGCCTTGAGAAGTTCTAAGCAAGTTGTCTAATTTTGTGCTTAAAAATGTCTGGATCAAGAGTGCCGATGCTGGTTTTGTGCACGGTGAAGTACGTTACAGTACGCTAGGGTACGTTTGAGTACGTAGCGAAGTACGTTCGACTACGTCAGACTTCGTTAAACTACGTTAGACTACGTTAGACTTCGGTTTAGTACGTTAGCATTACGGATGCCTTTAACGTACCGCTCTTTTGAACATGTTCAAAAATTAAATCGAAGATCACGGCTGCACCGAGTTATATCAAATTAGAATCACGGACAACTACGATACGATACGGATGCTGGTACGTTCAACTACCTTAAAGTACCTTCAACTTCGTTCAACTACGTTAGCATCCACTACGTTCAACTACGTCCACTACCGCAAGTATGACCGGCCCTTAAAGGGCCGGTCATACTAGTAGTTTGACGTTCTTTAGCGTAGTCCAGCGTAGTGGCTACCACAGTCTCTCGTACTCAAGCGTAGTCAGACGTACCACTCCGTACCTGTCCGTGAGCAAGCTGCACCCACATTAGCGTAGTTGAATGTACTTAAACGTACTTAGCCGTACCCTTCCGTGGCCAACCACCGTACCTTAACGTAGGTCAACGTAGTTCCAAGTAGTTTAACCTAGTTTAACCTAGTTTAACGTACTTACACCACGTTTGACCCACATTAAATTACCCTACGGATCACTACGTCCATTACCGCAAGTATGACCGGCCCTTTAGCGCGTTAACAGTAACAATAAAGGATGGAATCGAGCGTGTCAGTGAATTACATTGGGTCGGCATAATAAAGCATCACAAAGACCTGAGTTCCAAAAAGCGCTAAATCCCCTTTCCCTGACACGTTTGTTCAAGATATCAGTATATTAATACACTACTAGCTATCTATAAATCTATAAATATAGAGCGTTCCATTTTCATATTTGCATAGGCAAAGTTGGACAAAGAAACCTGTTATTTTTAAAGAATTGGGCAAGTGGATTAAGCGTCTTTTGGGATCCGTCACACCTTGCGGTGATAATGCATTTTGAACCTGCCTGAGGTGTAACTTACCTGGATATAAGCGGGTTCACACTGATGTACGAAGTTCCACACCCTTAGGTGACTATGCCGCCCTAATGGGCGTAGGAGCCAATTTTCCTCAGGAGAAGGGGGGGGGGGGGGGGGGCAGCTGAGGTATTCTGCCCTAATAATTATCATTTTTCATTTCTCATCTGACTAACATCTAAACATTTTAATCGGTATATATCTTTTGAACGAATCGTAATTTGAAAAACAGAAACCTGACTTTTATATAAATTGTAAAGGGCCGGTCATACTTGCGGTAATGGACGTAGTGATCCGTAGGGTAATTTAATGTGGGTTAAACGTGGTGTAAGGACGTTAAACTACCCTACTGACCGGCGTAATCGCCGCATACTTTTTCCTTTAAAATAAAACGCAAAGTCGGGATGCGGCGAATACGTGGCGATAGTCAAAATTTGACTTTTATTAGTCGGTAAAATGCATGCAAGCCGGCCTTTGGCAGTGTGTTATTGATTGCATGTATGTTACAGTGAATGCACGGACTTTCGATGGGATTATCGGTGGAATTTTGGGGGCTTTTGGTTGAGTTGCGCTTCCAAGCATCTTTGTTATATCACTGATTGCTTACAAAGAACTTTTCATTGCCTGATCACTGGAGAATTTTACCGTTTCGGGCATCTCCCATGATCTTTTCTGGCCATTATTCTGCTTGTTTCTCTGGCCGTTTTTGCACCCATTTTGTGGAAATTATGTTGCTCAAAGTCGGCATGCGGCGTTTACGCGGCTGCGGCGATTACGCCGGTCAGTACGGTAGGTTAAACTACGTGGAACTACGTTGAACAACGTTAAGGTACGGTGGTTGGCCACGGAAGGGTACGGATAAGTACGTTTAAGTACATTAAACTACGCTAGACTACACTAATGTGGGTACAGCTTGCTCACGGACAGGTACGGAGTGGTACGTCTGACTACGCTTGAGTACGAGAGACTGGCAGCAGTAGCCACTACGCTGGACTACGCTAAAGAACGTCAAACTACGGTAAATAGCAACTCCGCACGGAGTATAACAGCCAACCGGTGGTGTGGTACGGCCATTGCGCTTGTTTTTCAAACATAGCAGGTCTTGGACATTTTTCTTATTTTTTTTTTATTAAACATGTCTGGTTCAAGACTGTCGATGCTGGTTTTGTGCACGGTAAAGTACGTTAGAGTACGCTAGAGTACATTTAAGTACGTAACGAAGTACGTTAGACTACGCTACACTTCGTTAGACTACGTTAGACTACGTTTAGTACGGTTTAGTAAATATTACTACGGATGCCTTTAACGTACCGCTCTTTTGAACATGTTCAAAAATTAAATCGAAGATCACGGCTCCCCCTAGTTAATACCACGTTAGCATCACAGACAACTACGGTACGATACGGATGCTAGTACGTTCAACTACCTTTAACTCCGTTCAACTATGATCAACAACGTTAGCCACCACTACGTTCAACTACGTCCACTACCGCAAGTATGACCGGCCCTTCAATATGAATTACAAGGTATGAGAGAACAACTAGGTTTCTACGTAAGTTTTGAGGATTTGTAAAATGTTACTAAAGGGGTCTAGTAATATATTTGTCCGACCCACATTTTTGCGGTTCTCATCGTTATATTCGAATTACATGTACCAATATAAGCATGGAGCAGGTTTGGGTTTTCCGATTTGTTCAACCATTGAACATGTCATAACATCTTCTATATCCCTTTAAAACAAAGCGGAGAAAAGCACACAACAAACGAAAGTACAATCCGGAGTACTAATGAAAGTATTTTATTTCACGGTTGAATGCAAAATTACGAACCTGACGAAACAGAATGAACGAACAACACTAACAATTTTGTAGTTGTATGGTACTTACTTACTTTAAGTACAGTTTAGGTTAACATAGCGCTTCAAAAAAAGACTTCTTTGTTAGGCAATGACAAACGTATATGTAATATATAAAAAGGTATATTACAGAATCTCTGACGAAGATTCTGCTAGGATCGAAAGCTAGGCTGTATACGACTCTCATTTTACCACATTGGCGATTTTTTAGTAGACAAGCAGTTTTCAGCAGTATTTTCCATATTCATTTCATTGCTCTGCTGTTGTATCACTTCCAAGTGATCCTCCTTGTTTACTTTGTCTTGTTTTATTTTGTTTTGTTTCATTTTGTTTTATTTTTCGTTCTGTCAGCATTTGCTATAGTTTGTAATTTCATACGTCTTCTTTCACTTATCTCACAGGCTTACAACTTTGGAAACACCTCGCAGCTGAACCCTCATTTCCTTGATATGAATGTGCTCTTTTTTTGTTTATCATTCTCTGCATTTTTCTGTTACATTGACACCATGTCTGACCATCTATCCTTATTTCATCAACTCAGGAAAGCAAGGATCAAGGCCCTTAACTACCATTTCCACCAGGATAACTACAGATTTTACTCTCTCAGTCGCATCATACCCACAGGTCTCCTACTCAAGTGCAACCCCTCTCTCGGCACACTCCCACCCGAGCTGCAGAAACGTTGGAACCAGACCCTATTTGGAGCATCTGTCCAGTTGATTAACATACTCTCTCAACATTGTGCATTCTCTCTTGATTCATTTGCAGTTGACATCACCAGACTGGAAAATGATCTACGCTCTTGCTGTACCGATGCCCAGTGGCTCAAATACAATGATGAAATTGAAACTTGCCTTTCTACCCATATATCTGAACTCCTCCAACGCCGGAACCGTAAAATTGGCAATCTCTCCAGGAAACGCCAAGGGACCCGCAGATTCATACAACGCACCAACAACACAGACGTTTCACCTCATACAGTTGTTAACCTCTCATCTTCTCCCCTCTCCCCAGCAGAATCCTCTCTTCTCTCCAAAGGTCTGAAGTTCTGCCCCACCCCACCTGAAGTCAACCAGATCGAACTCAACCATGATCTCTCCAGGTTCTACCGTACCATTCGTCTCAAGGAGTTCTTCGTCGATGAACCCCCATCTGCCCCTGAACCTTTCCGACAGAAAAGTAGCTGGGTTCCTCCCAAGAATAGAGTCCCGGCACTTGAAACCTACGTACAAGCAGTCAACTCACAAGTTCTCTCCTCAGATACCCCCATCACCACACATGACAACCTCCCACGCGAAGAACGCAAAGCTCTCACTTCTCTCAAGAACAGGACCGACATCATCATCAAGCCAGCAGACAAAGGCTCAGCCGTCGTTGTTATGGACCGCCAACAATATATCGATGAAGCCACGAAGCACCTTGACAACCGTTCGCACTACACATCACTCGATTCTGACCCCACCTAAGATTTCTCTGAACAGATCCAACTGACTCTAGACGATATGAAGGCTCGTGAGCATCTCTCAATCAAAGCACACAAATTTCTTTCTCCCACTAATGCCAAACCTACCAGATTCTACCTTCTCCCCAAGATTCACAAACCAGATAATCCAGGCCGCCCGATCCTTTCCGGTAATGGTTCACCCACAGAGAACATCTCACTCTTTGTTGATCATCACATCAAACCTCTTGTCCCCTTAGCACCTTCATACATTCATGACACCCCTGACTTTCTTAGGAAACTCGAGGACATTAAGGAACAGATACCTGAGACTGCGATCATTGGAACTTTTGATGTTTCCTCTTTGTACACCAACATCCCCTTCGACGAAGGTATCACCGCACCATGCGAAGCCTTGGCTCAGAGTGGTCACACCAATCCCCCCATCTCTGACATCAAATCTCTCATGTCCCATGTACTAACGAAAAACAACTTCACATTCTCTGACAGGCATTATCTACAGATATTTGGAACAGCCATGGGTACCCGCATGGCCCCCTCATTTGCATGTCTCTTCATGACCAAGCTGGAGCAGCAAATGTTAGACTCAGCACCTTGCCGCCCATGGATTTGGTGGCGCTACATTGACGATGTCTTCTTCATCTGGACCAGCGATGAAGAGAGCCTACAAACATTCATTGACCACATGAATTCCTTCCACAGAACCATAAAGTTCACTTCTGACTTCTCCCTAGATGAAACCCACTTCCTTGATGTCACCATCAAGAAGGAGAACGGCCAGATCACCACCAGTCTCTACACCAAGCCCACAGACACCCACCAGTACCTCCATTCATCTAGCTGTCACCCCCGCCACTGCAAAACAGGTATTGCTTACAGCCAAGCCCTTCGACTCCGCCGCATCTGCTCCAAGGACTCTGACTTTTCCCTCCATGCCAGAAATCTCAAGACACACCTCACAGCCAGGGGCCACAGTGCCAAAGCAGTTCATCTATCCATTAACAAAGTTCGTTCTCTCCCCAGATCCGAGGTTCTGAAGAAGAAGACTCCCAACCAGAGCACCACTGTTGTCATACCCCTAGTAACCACCTTTCATCCCAACTTACCTCCCCTCCGTCGCATACTGACTAACAATCACCACATTCTTCACACTTCTGATCGCCTCCAACAGGCTGTCCCTGATGCCCCCATCCTAGCCTACAGACGCCCTCGCAACCTCAAGGACCACATTGTTCGAGCTGAACTTCCCACCCCCAATAACAACCCCTCTCTCATACAGCAAGGCACCTTTAAGTGCACCGCCGACAGATGCATTGTGTGTCAGGTACATATCCATCAGGATGATACCTTCACCAGCCACTCCAACAACATCTCTCACCATACCAAGGGCCACATCACATGCACCACCACCAATGTTGTATATCTTATCACGTGCAGAGTATGTGGCATGCAGTACGTAGACGAAACCAGGAACACCCTCAAGAGACGCTTTTACGGACACAGATCCACCATCCACACCTCCAAACATGACGCCCCAGTCGGCAACCACTTCAACCTACCTAATCACTCCATTTCTGACATGATTCTACAGGGAATAGAATCTCTAGGTAACCGCCCGGACACACTCCGCTCCAGCAGAGAGAAGTATTGGATAAGACGTCTCTGCACCATTCATCCCCGTGGTCTCAACATCCAAGAAGGCAGTGATTAACCATTGCATCTCCCCTTCATCGTCTGCACCACCATTTGTTTGTTTTCACCCCCCCCCCCCCCCCATATCGATACTTTACTTTGTTCCACATACTATTCATATTCTTATTTGTAAGGCTTAGAGAAGAATAGAGGTAGGGAGGATCAAAGAAATAAATCAAGAAATGGAAAGAGACATGTGAACAAAAGACAGTTGATGAGGTGTAGGAGTGCACTGGGGCACTGAGAGGGGAGGAACAATAAAGGGGATTATGAGTGTAGGGGATGGGAGGAGAGGATTAGGACAAAGAAAGTGAAGTGAAGTGTGTAGCAGGATCGGATAAATAGGATAGGCGAGTTCAAAGGAGAGAGTGGAAAGGATAAGGACCCAGTAGGTGATGATATAGACAAATGAATGGGACAGGGAGTGTAAAAGAGATAGTGAACAAAAGGAAGCCTAAATATGTAGGTAATCAGAGGGAAGGTGGAGAGACAAATGAGGGTGGAACAATATGATCAAAATAGAGGTGCAACTATGCATGATGAGAATGTGGATGTATATGAACAAGCCCATGTCTATGGACAGTGTACCTATAGAGAGAAATTAAATGCAAAAAGTATAACATATTAATAAACTAACATGATTATGTGTATGAATGGTGACAGTGTATATAATGTAATCTCAAAGGAAACTGAAATGAATATATGGGGAAAATAACTCATCACATTTTCTTTGTCTGCAGCCACTTAAGGACCCACCCATGCCTGTCTGACCTGATTGGTCAAGCAGTCCTGACACTCACCCACTCACAGTTGCTTTCATTGTTTCTGTCTCCGCCTCCTTTCCTCTTTCCAGCCCCCCTTCCATACATGTGTTTATGTTGGTATATATTCTGTGTTTTTTCTGTAGTAACTGTCATTTGTGCCCTGACGAAGATTCTGCTAGGATCGAAAGCTAGGCTGTATACGACTCTCATATAAAAAGGTACATTGTTTCAAAAACGAATATCATAATCCGTTCAGATACAGTTGATATACTCTTGCCTAAATCCGAATAAACGCTGGGCCCTCAAATATCAACATATATTCGATAGTTTAAAGCAATATTTATAAAGCCTTACATAGTCGACCAGAGTGTCTTTGCAATTGTTTTTGATAATCTCTCTTTCAGTTCCTTATTTTCTACCAAACATCACAGTAACGATGTAACGATGTTGGTAATAAAGAGTTGAATCTTCAGGGGGCAGGGGCCTGATTACGGACCAGCGACATTTACTATGGTAATAAGCATCATTGGCTGTAACTCATCGATATCAATATGCTAGCATTACATACAAATGAACAAAACGTAGCAGAGCACATATGCCGCCCTTACTCATTCGACCACAAAAGATTACACAAGCCGGGCATGGGTCATTATCGTGCTCTCGGCCACAGGACTCTAGAGGGCAGCATTTTATGATAACTTCTGCTTTATGACTGCAAACAGCCTCCTGACTTACCATTCTCTATGTTGTTCTAACTTAAAAACATCGATTCATTATAACTACTAGTTTTAGTGATAACGTTCAAACTTTAGTAAAAACGTACAAGTTTTAGTTAAAAATTCAGTTTGAGCAGAACTGTACTATTTCTTTCATATATAACTCGCCAACAAGTCCATAGTATAAGGTGACGACAAAAACATATTGCTAGAGCTTAGGACAATCGCTCAGTTGTGTAGATCAGCAAAAAGGGGACATTTCTGATTTGAGTATTATTTACTTCTTTTATTTATTATTATTATTATATATATATATATATATTTTTTTTTTTTTGGGGGGGGGGGACGAGGGGGTACGCACCCCAAGCACCCCCAGGCTACTGGCCTGACCTATCTACATGATCTACTTTTGCCTCTTGAATTTGCTTAGGTGGCCAATATACACATGTTTAAATGTACTCTGTCTCCGCAGACCCATGATTGCTTGATCGCAGTAATTATGATTACAAAGTGTGAGTATACATACAATTGTAGACACCTATTTATACGGTTACTTGTTACTGAAGATAAGCAATTAAATTAAATCCAATTCAGTTCAGTTCAATTCAATTCAAGTCAATTCAATCAAAGGTTTGTTGGTGTAAATAATAATACATGTTTGGAAGCCCAAGGGCTGATATGTTTACAGGCATGTTCACAACAAGATCAATGATTATAATTACAATCACTTGTATATAAAAACAAAAACTAGTTCCAAAAGGCGCTAAATCCACTTTCTATAAAACAAAATGAGTTAACGATATCAATCAGTACATTAATAAGCTAGGTAGCTATTCAAATTTTAGGACACATTAAAACAACAAAATATGGGACGTTCCATGTTAATATTCCCATAGGCATATGTACAAAGCAGGACAAATAAACCTGTTTTTCTTAAAAGTTAAACAAGTGGATTTAACGCCTTTTGGAATTTAGCTCTTCATAATATATCAAATTATATTTATGAGGTGTGGCTTAGCTTCAATTCCAATACTTTGCCAATGCGGTCGCAAACAGCGCAGCGAGGAGAACCGCGTAGCTAGTCTCACACCCAGGCGTCGCTCCGTTGCCTCGGCCGTTGCCGCGTCGGTCGCCCCGGTTGTCCTGGTTGTCATCGTTGCACAGTGAATCTTTGCAGGTGCAGTAGGAGCCGTCGATCAGATTGTTGAAGCCGATGTCGGGGTCCATCAAGCGGTCTTGCACGAGGTCGGTCAAGGCAGTAGGAGAAGTGAAGAGAGAATCCACGAAGTACTCGCTCCCTCTCTCGCACCCTGAGCGTTCCATGCTACACGAACGTCGCACAGCCGACAACTGGAAGTTTCCAACTGAGAGGTGTAAATGAAATCATAGGATGGTGAAGAAAATGGACGAAACAAATGCATAGATCAAGATACATGATTATGAAGGTATGCATACCCTTTCAAATGTATAAATAAAGTCATGGGAGTATGAAGAAAAATACAGCTAAAAAAGATATCTAGCAGCGCGATGCAAAGGGGGTAAAGAATTAACAACTTGCAAAATAACAGCATGGACTTGTCTACTATGAATTATAAAGATACATGAATATATAAACGAAAATGTGGCGGAGACACGTAACAATGGAATTACATGAAACATCAGGATAACTGTTTTAGATGCTTGCTTGTATCTGCAAACATACATAAAGACACTTCAATTCAGTTTCCAACTTGTCTAGAAGGGAAACCAATCAAACCTGCAGAAAGTTGAAAATGGCGGACATTTTGGACGCCATCTTGGATGCTAGAAAACGCATATTCAGTTTGTTTAAAAAAAAAGCTGTACGCACACATAGCTGACTTGACCCGATCCGACTGGCTTTTAGTTGGTTCAGCTCAGTATACGATGCCTCAAGACTCATGTTTTGCCGGTCAAGAGCCAGTCGGAGATCATTCAAGTCAATTCAACATGTTGAATCGCCGAAACCGACTCCAAAACACTTGCAATATTTGACCAACATCCAATCAGCATGGAGCACTATAGCTGTTGCCATTGTACTTACAATAATTGGACACTTACTACAATTGCAAGTGTTTTATGAAATGGGCTAGAGGTCGAGTCTACTCTGTGAGCGGAGGGCTGAGAGTTAACAGTCAAAACTTACCAGCCGGACGAGACATGTTGAGGGTGAAGGTCTCCGTACTGCATCCGGTGCCCTCCTCAGGGCACTCGATAGTCCCGCCATAGTTGTCTTCCGTGCAGTTGCCCGGAGCAGGAGCGGATGGGTCCAGCTCGTTGTATAGCGCGATAGACAGGGCTGACTTTAAGGCATCCGGAGCTAAGCTGATCTGGGATAAGTATTCCTGACCTTCCGTCATCGTAACGCAGTGGTAGCACTCAATATGATGGTGATCGCCTACATGCGCGTTGCCTGTTTAGGAGAAGTGTACATTAGTTTGTATGTAATGCTTTATTACAGTTGTATGTTTATCTACAATAGAAGCATGGGACACGTCGTGTCGTTTTTTTCTCGAATTTTCCTTTAGATAAAAAGATGTTTACGATTGAAGGTTTATGGAAAGTCGTAACCGTGTACAAATCAGTGCAATGAGTGCAACGTATTTCACTTAACATTTCTGCTCATTACTCGGCCATATAATGTCCATTTAACCTGAAATTTTCACACGATACCCAGTGGACATATCATACAATAACAATATAGATTGCCTATCACAATCAAGCATATTAGTTAGTTGTTTTTATATCACTCATCAATATCACGGATTGCGTTCATCTTACGCAAAATAAATGAAAATCTCTTCAATATTTCATAAAATCGCTTGTAAATTTTGACATAAAAATCAATCGACATTAATGAGCCAGTATGAGCAAAGACGCTTAATGGAAAGACCGACCACTGTACACTTATCCTGTACAAAGTGAATGGGCAGAGCGCGATGTACAAAATTAACACGCACTTTGATACGCAGGCTATTCATTATGACGTCACAATAACAATGTTTACTTCGCCTGACTAAAAATAACTAATCGTCAAGATGACGTGATGAAGTTTGATGAACCCAAATTTGCATATCACGCGTGAAATTTCTTTTACGCACTTGGTTACGCGTACAATAATAAAGAATAAAATAAAGACAGTGCGCGGACTGAGCGCGCGTTATCATTAAAATACGCGGGTAGCCATTGCCATTTTTTCTATACACGGTAAGAGTTCTCACAGCTATTATTTCAAACGTAAAAAACGCTCATCGACTATAATTTTTAAATATTTTTAACTAACCCAAAACAATATTGAATTAGAAAAACAATGTGTCCCCCAGGTGTACCCAACTTGGAGATAAGCTGATGTTCAATCGTCATACTAGCCTGAATTTGCCGAGTTTAAGTAAGTACGTTCTGATCCTTACTTTTGTTTAAATTAATACTAACAAAGGGAACATTTGTTCCAAAAAGAGCTATCGACTATAATTTGTAAATGTTTTTTCATTAATTAATATGAACAAGATTCGGTACTGTACCGAAACCTCTGGGTGTACCCAACTTTCTCCTAAGCTCGATTTGAATCTTCATTCTGTTTGAAGGGACATCGCTGCGCGACCGCCAGTGAGCTGTCTTGTAATTCTATAGTCTTTGGTATGAGCCTCCAGAACCATGGCGCATCTAATACGCTTAATGTCATTGTTTATTTTGCGCATACAATAACAAAGACGCAAAACTGAGTGTGCACCAGGGGCATAGAATTATGAATAATCAAACCAACCCGTTTATAACTAGAAGCAAAGACGCTTAATGGAAAGACCGACCACTGTACAATTATCCTGTACAAAGTGAACGGGCAGAGCGCGATGTACAAAATTAACACGCACTTTGATACGCAGGCTATTCATTACGACGTCACAATAACAATGTTTACATCGCCTGACTAAAAATAATTTGAAGAACACGTGAAAAAGTTTGATGACCCCAAATTTGCATATCGCGCGTGAAATTTGTTTTGCGCACTTGGTTGCGCGTACAATAATAAAGAATTAAATAAAGACAGTGCGCGGACTGAGCGCGCGTTAACATTAAAATACGCGAGTAGCCATTGCCATTGTTCTCTACACGGTAAGATCTTTAAAATTTCAAAAATATATTTCTCACAGCTATAATTTCAACTATAATTTTTAAATATTTTTAACTAAACAAAGACAAAATTAAATAAGCAAACCAATGTGTCCCCCAGGTGTACTCAACTTGGAGATAAGCTGATGTTCAATCGTCATACTAGCCTGAATTTGCCGAGTTTAAGTAAGTACGTTCTGATCCTTATTTTTATTTAAATTAAAACTAACAAAGGGAACATTTGTTCTAAAAAAGCTATCGACTATAATTTTTTAATGTTTTTTCATTAATTTAAATGAACAAGATTGAGTTCTGAATCCAATCCTCTGGGTGTACCCAACTTTCTCTTAAGCTCGATTTGAATCTTCATTCAGTCTGAAGGGACATCGCTGCGCGACCGCCAGTGAGCTGTCTTGTAATTCTACAGCAAAGACTGTAGAAGCAGTATATAAATCAGGGGGGTCATACTGCGCGCTAATCTTGGAAACACTTATGGACTGACTAACATGGAATTATGGGATACGTGTAGTCTAGGATCTAGACCCTCGATCGCATGCTGAACATAGCGCGGCCAACGAGAGAGGTCTGCGTAACACCAGTGATCGCTGCTCACGAGGCCTCAGCTGGCAGCCATCACTGCTGTTGTGCAGATCTCTCTCGTTGGCGGCTATCTATTATGGGTGGTGGGATTATTTTTAGCATGCGATCGAGGGTCTTAGATCATAGACTACAAAATACCCAGCATTCCATGTTAGCCAGTCCATGAAGTTTCCCTAACCAGCCATGTTTGCTGCGTGTTAAGGCTATGGGAAAATTAGCGCGCAGTGCGTAGATTCTCTTCTAGTTATCTATATACTACTTCTATGATATAAATAACTAGAAGAGAATCTACGCACTGCGCGATAATTTTCCCATAGCCTTAACACTCAGCAAACATGGCCGGTTAGGGAAATTTCATGGACTGGCTAACATGGAATGCTGGGTATTTTGTAGTCTATGATCTAAGACCGTCGATCGCATGCTAAAAATAATCCCACTACCCATAATAGATAGCCACCCACGAGAGAGATCTGTACAACAGCAGTGATGGCTGCCAGCCGAGGCCTCGTGAGCAGCGATCATTGATGTTACGCAGACCTCTCTCGTTGGTCGCGCTATGTTCAGCATGCGATCGAGGGTCTCGATCCTAGACTAAACGTATCCCAGAATTCCATGTTAGCCAGTCCAAAAAGGTTTCCAAGATTAGCGCGCAGTATGACCCCCCTGATCGCTCCTATTTTCCTGCGCACTGTCCTAAATTGTATCACGCTTGAGAACAATGGGATCTATGGTGACTTATGCATATGAACTTGTTTTTATTGACCTCGATCTGGTGACAACGCATATGAACTGCTCTGTGATTGGTTTATGTAATTCCCAAGTATCCCATAATGCAACCTGCAGTGGTATTCCTTTCGATGATCAAAAATCGCGGCACTCTGGCAGAGTGACACCCCCCTGACCAGGGGGTCATACTGCGCGCTAATCTTTGAAAACTGTATGGACTGGCTAACATGGAATTCTGGGATACGTTTAGTCTAGGATCGAGACCCTCGATCGCATGCTGAACATAGCGCGACCAACCAGAGAGGTCTGCGTAACATCAGTGATCGCTGCTCACGAGGCCTCTGCTGGCAGCCATCACTGCTGTTGTGCAGATCTCTCTCGTTGGCGGCTATCTATTATGGGTGGTGGGATTATTTTTAGCATGCGATCGAGGGTCTTAGATCATAGACTACAAAATACCCAGCATTCCATGTTAGCCAGTCCATGAAGTTTCCCTAACCGGCCATGTTTGCTGCGTGTTAAGGCTATGGTGTGCACCAAAGATGTAGTATATAAATAACTAGAAGAGAATCTGCGCACTGCGCGCTAATTTTCCCATAGCCTTAACACGCAGCAAACATGGCCGGTTAGGGAAACTTCATGGACTGGCTAACATGTAATGCTGGGTATTTTGTAGTCTATGATCTAAGACCCTCGATCGCATGCTAAAAATAATCCCACCACCCATAATAGATAGCCGCCAACGAGAGAGATCTGCACAACAGCAGTGATGGCTGCCAGCCGAGGCCTCGTGAGCAGCGATCACTGATGTTACGCAGACCTCTCTCGTTGGTCGCGCTATGTTCAGCATGCGATCGAGGGTCTCGATCCTAGACTAAACATATCCCAGGGGTGGTATTCTGTAAGGATCTTAGGAGGTGAAGTTGATCTTAAGATCAACTTTGGTATTCTGTAAGTTGCTCTTAGAGTTGCTCTTAAGACAAACTCTGAAAAGTTGATCTTATCTTAAGAGCAACTTTTCGAATATGCAAATATATGCAAATAAGCATCCTAAGATAAGACGTATACTATAGATGAAGATAAGATCAACTTTTTGAGCCTAACTTAAGACTGCCTACAACCAGTCTTAGTTTGAATTAAACACAACAAAAAAGTAAGTTCCCCTAATCAAAACAGCGTAACTTTTTAACGAAAATGTTTTGAGCAAAATAACTTGGCAGAATTGTTTCTACACGTATTGACTAACTTCTCTGTGAAAATGAGGTTGATCCGTCAAGTCATGCATGAGTGAGCACACATTAAAGGCAGTAAAAAAGTGAGAATTTTGCGTTTAACGTGTGCTCACTCATGCATGACTTGGCAGATAAATTCATTTCATAGAGAAGTTAGTCAATAGCTGTAAAAACAATCCTGCTGAGTTACTTTGCTTAAACCTTTTTCGATAAAAAGTAACGTTATTTTGATTGGGGGGAATTATTTTTTTTGTTGGGTTTTATTGATCAGTATTGTTGAAATAAACACAACAAAAAAGGTAAGTCCCCCCCAAAAAAGGTTATTTTGCTCAAAACTTTTTTTTGTGTAAAGTTACGCTATTTTGATTAAGGGGGACTGACTTTTTTTGTTGTGTTTATTTCAACAATACTGATCAATAAAACCCAACAAAAAACATAATTCCCCCAATCAATGCGCGCAACACACTTTCATGTACGCTCAGTAACATCATAATTTACTGAAATTGACTAATATTGATGTCATAAATGCACGTTTTCATTATTGCTCCTTGAGAGTTTAAGCAATAAATTGTATACGTGTCCGTATTTAAAACATGTAAAAATAAATATGAACAAATATTTTCTTCAAACACTTATTGATCTTAAGAGCAACTCCTAAGATCAACTCAAGGATGAACTTACAGAATACCACCCCTGAATTCCATGTTAGCCAGTCCATAAAGTTTTTCAAGATTAGCGCGCAGTATGACCCCCCTGGCACCAACGCGCTGGCAGTTGCGCACATACCAGGGGGGTGTCACTGCTGCCAGAGTGCCGCGATTTTTGCTCACCGGAAGAGCCTACAACTGGTTGCATTATGGGTTACTTGGAAACTACAGTAAACCAATCACAGATTAGTTCATACGCGTCGTCACCGGATCGAGGTCAATAAAACAAGTTCATATGCATACGTCACCATGGATCCCATTGTTCATAAGCGTGATACAAATCTAGGACAGTGCGCAGGAAAATAGGCGCGATAGTCTACGCACTGCATAGCATGATGATTGGTCGAGTATTTCTAGGTCACTACGCGATGACGTAGAGAAGTAGTCCACGGGAGCTTCAAAAATCGGTTCACTCCGCCATGTTGCCCATGTACAAAGTCTATGGGACACGTGACTTGCGCGCGTTAAGTGAGCCTTCTAGTTATAAACGGGTTGGTTTGTTTATTCATACTTCTATGGCACATACGTAATGAATGCGTACAAGCGCGCCCACGGATGTGCTTATTGGCTGTCTTGGATTTTTTCTTCCTCTGACCTAGATTAGTGTTAGTTTTTACTAACAAGGGCTATCACGTGACTAGAACATGTGCGCCATAGAGTACTGCACAAATTTGTTTGCGTGTGCATTTTGCTAAAAATGCTACCAATGGACAAACGCACTTATTTCAAAATTCTTCTCATGACCTACAAAGCTCTTCACGGACTTGCACCTTCCTACATCTTCTAGTTCAATACACTCCACGTCGCACCCTTCGTTCCCAGAACCAACACCTCCTGCACATACCTCGTGCTCGCACTCAGACATATGGACACAGATCATTCTCTTTCATCGCACCAACCCTTTGGAACAATCTGCCACTTCACATCCGCACGGCATCAACACTATCTTCTTTTAAAACTGTACTTAAGACCCACTAGTTTTCTAATTAGTTTCGTGTTTTTGTTCATGTACAACTGACTGTATATATATACTTTTGAAATTTGTGTAAATATCAATGTAAAGCGCATAGGGAACCAGTTTGGTTATAATGCGCTATATAAGCTGCAATTATTATTATTATTTATTATTAAAACACATGATCTATCGGACGAGCGCGTAACGAACTTCATCAAAATTGCTCAAAAACTGTGAAAGTAGTTCGCTCCACAAGATGTTCATATTTTTGGTGCAAAATTGTGGTTACCATGGCAACGCCTTATCTAACCGCCCTGAAAGAAAGACAAAAATAACTTCGGGACACGTATGACTTATTATTCCCAAGCTAAGGCAAAATTGATATCCAGAGATACCTAAATTATAATGGTGCATTGCATTCTTGGATAAAATATATTGCGTTTTCCAAAAGAATTATCAGAAATCGTGAATTTGGTAAAAAAAAAAAATTCTCTGATTTGAATTGTATACGTCATATGGGGTGTCCATATAGGTAGATACTTTTTATCCACGTTTCGAAAAATCTAGTCTGTTTTATCTTATCATAGCAAAAAAAAGCTATTTATCTCAAATCGGTTCAAATGGATATATTGCCTTTTTTCGATGAAACTCTTCATATCAACCATTCATCACTTTTTGCACATGTTGGCAAAGTTACTAGATCCCTTTAATAATTTAAGTACCAATTATGATCTTTGTAAAGAACATCCCGATGGGCGAGAGCTCGACCATAACACAGGACTTGCCCTAGTTTCACTGATCTCTAGATATGCGTGGATAACATTTCCAGATTGAATGAGTGACGAATGAAATGTGTGCTTGGCTACGCTGTTTTTAACTATTGTCATTCCAGCATTATATTGACATCAATAAGTAAGAGCCAAAGGTAGCAGTTACCATTGTCAATTGTCACTGGTCCGTGATCCGGCCCCTAGGCCCTAGGTTATATTAGACGGAAGGGATGGCGTAGCCAATATTTTGACATCAGTGAACATAATTAGGTACAATTCTTGCAATCCTATTCAACTTAACTTAACCCCTTGTCTACTGGAATCTGGCGTGCTACGTACAAAGTCTACCTGAATACCGAAAGGAAAGGATTAATATATCAGGGACTTTGTAACATTGTCCACATCCTGAAAACTTACTTCGAACTCTTATGGTTCTCTCATATCTTATCGTATTCACATAAACAATAAAAGCACAGGACAGGTTACGGTTTTCATCCTTTTTGTTCAAAAGATATTTGCGATTGAGGTTTTCAGATATGAAATAACCTACTGGATAATGCACAAAGTAAGTACAATGAGTTAATAAATATCACCTGCAATTTTGTTCATTTCTCAGCCAATAAACATCAAATTATCGTGAAATTATCACACATTACTTTGTAGACATAATCACTGTTTGTACTTATCAACAAAGTTATTTTATCCTTTCAAAGGGGCTAGTAACATTATGCAAATCCTCAAAACTTACTTGGAACTTAAGTGGTTCTCTCATACCTTATCATACTCATATTAAAAATTAAAAAACGGGACAGGTTTCAGTTTTTCAAAAGTTTTTCAAATTTCCAATCGTTCAAAAGATATTTACGATTGAAGTGTTCAGATGAAAAAATTGCCTACGGGATAATTGTATGCCGTTTACCAAAAATACAATGAGTTAGTAAATATCACCTGCATTTTTTTCATATCTCAGCAAAAAACATAATATTAACGTGAAATTCTCACACATTACTTTGCGGACATATCAGATTGTTCCAAATACACATTTCATTAATCACTCATCACTTTTTGCACTAGTCAACACAGTTACTACATGCCCAGGACAGTGATCATACGACCAGAAACACGTCAGGTTGAAAGGAACCAACACCCATAAATTACCACGTAATATACCCTGAATAGTCTTATAACCACAACTTCGTAACGGCATATAATTATAACGGTTCTACAAATCATATTCCTAAGTCCATATTTATAATGTAGCTTGGCATACAGTGAATTACGTCAATTGTCTCTATTATAAAGAGCTTAATTCCAAAAGACGGTAAATCCACGTTCTCAACTTTTGAGAAAAGCAGGTTTCTATGTCCAACTTTGTACACATCAACACATGCCTATGGGAATATGCTCATGGAACGTTCCATATGTTTTATTTCGATTGTGCAGTTTTGTCCTAAACTTTGGAATATTTTTAGATACCTACTATATTAGCTTATTAATGTGCTGATATCGATAACAAGATTTTCACAGAAAGTGGGTTTGGTGCCTTTTGGAACTTAGCTCTTCATTATCCAGGGAGTACTCACCTAAGGCAGCCGCGCTCGAAAGGAGTAGAATTATGGACCATGCAAGTTCCATCGTTATTGATCTCTGAAATACAAAAGAACAGTGTTATGCACGTTAGGCGGCGGGGCAAAGTCGAACATGTAACTTAAAGATCACGAAGCGTCAGAATGCTACACAGCGGGCCGCCATTTTGAACTAGGCTAGCTTGCGCGCACCGCATTTCACTGATTCATTGTCCAGAACGCACCGAATGCAAGATGGCGCATTGCGTCTAATATTCAAATCACGGATTCGTATACAAGATGCGCGGGGTGCCATCTTGCAAAGCCCTTGCGCACGGCGCGAGATTCACATGTGTTCTGCAGTGCGCGCAAATCAGTCTAGTTCAAAATGGCTACCAGCTGAGTAGCATCCGCGCGCATGGCCATATTTAAGAGCCTAGTAGTATTCTAACGAGTTCTGGTTTGAATCAGCCCTTTTGAATTTACCAATGAAAGATTATAGTACAAAGGTGAGTAGTAATGAAAATAACATCCATTTGTTACCGCCCGCGGGTTTTTTTTCAAGCGTAATAACTGCATTAACAATAATATTTGTTAGTATATCTGTATTACGTCCGTTTAAAAAAGAATACATTTCTTCCAGTATAATAAAGTATCTATAAAACCGTGTGAGTTATTGTGCTATATATTTATTACCGTCTGTGATTTTATGCAGTTTCGACTTTATTGTTAGTTGGTTGCATTTTGCCAAAATATTGCCATCCGTTTACGATATCGGGTGATATGGGACAATACCAATAACGGTCTCCATCTTGATACTATCTGTATTAGGTCCGCTAAAACAAGTAAAACATAACATAACTTGACTTCCAGTATTAAGGTTAAAACCCCGCGTGAGGTCTTGCGCTAGCTAGTGCCTATTGTCAGTGATATTTGCATTCTGGACATATTAATTGTTGGTTACATTTTGCCAACATATTGCCAACCACATGGATTATAGTCTGTATTAGGACTCTGCTAAACCATAACAGAAATTGCTTCCATTGGTAATTTATTAATTAAACCCTTGTTAATGTTTGTTTTGGCTAAATGTGTTATTGGTTTGAAATATTTTATTATCAAACATACCATGAGAGTACAAACTACCACAAACTCGAAACAGCAACTATACCTTGATTCTTGATATCCACTATTGCTGCTTTATACCCAGGGGTCGCCAGGGGTGCAGGAAATATGGACACGTGGTTCATTAGCACTGTTTGCCCCTAACAGGTGACTGACTGGAATACTCTCTAGGGAGTAGGAAATGTGCACTTTATGCGCAGGAAAGATCGCAGTGTGTACCCGATGACCGTGATAAGTATAGTGCAGAGCAGTCTGCTACTTACGTGCTTACTGTTTCAGAGATGCAATCTTCTGAACATGTGATCATGTGACTAAATGCGCAAATCTGATTGGTTGAAATGCGCACATGTTTTGATTAACAATCTATAGTGGTACCTTAAAATCTCTTTCTGCGACGGGGCCCAGGACTGATTGATTTTCCTTAACATGTATTTTACATAGACCCAAATCCGAGTATTTTGGAGATTAGTCTTTCATGGGTTAAAGGTGCACCTGTAAAGTGTCAGATGTTGCCCAAAATGACATCTGAGACTTCAATCATATTCCCAAATCATTGTAAGATATGTCATTGAAAAGGAACACCGATTTCTTGGTTAAAAGAGCGAACATTTGCGTCAGTTTTTACAACGAATTACTCTATGACGTGTATGAGGCTTGGATTTTACCACAGAATCCCTTCTTTATACTCAATTCGATAAAATCAATAAAATTGTTTGGCCAATACAGATGTTTTCGGTACCTTTTCCAGTACTGTCATTTGTTTTTAACACATTATACTGCTTCTAAGTTCCAATATCATATTATCTATAACAATTCACCAATTCAATGGTATTGCATTTTGTTTATAAGAAACTGCTAATAAGCTGAAAATAAGTTTGCCCAATAACCACACGTTATTTACTGCTAAAATTAAAGTGTTGAAGTGTTAAAGGTTAAAGTGTTTGGAAAATTGTAATGCATAATTAATAAGTATGCACAATTTCCGCACGGTATTTAGTGATACATTCAACGGTGTTTGGAATATTTGTAATTCAAAATCAAATAAGATTGACGTATAACTCACCAGATACAGATTGAATCTAGGAATTGGATGATGGTCTGCGACAAACTGGCTCGTAATCGGTGAATTTGGAATCGAAGAACGACCTTCCCAGTGCGGTAGATAGATGCTGACTAGCCGATTCCGCTAGACGATATTAAAACCTAGAGCTTAGACGGTTCCAGGCTTCCAGCAATGATCAACAGAAAGGAGTTTGAATAGAATTATTGAAATGTGCGATGAAATGTTCGGTATAGGATGCGAGTCTAGTGACGCCACCCAATAAAATACTTAACATTAGAAGCCCTGTATTACGCGCTTTTTTAATGCAAGCTATTATTATTATTTTGTAAGAACTGTGGTACCATGCGGGTCGATGAATTACATTAGGGCGGCATAATAAAGCATCAAATAATGACCTTAGTTCTAAAAGGAGCTAAATCCCTTTTCCATAACAAATTTTGCTAACAATATCAGTACACAACGTAGGTCAAATACCACAATCAAAATTTAAAAAAATATAGAACGTTTCATTTTTCATATTTGTTTAGCTATGTGTACAAAGTTGGACAAAGAAACCTGTTATCTCCAGAATTGGACACTGGAGTTAGCGCCTTTTGGAACCGTCACACCTTGCGTTGCTAATGAACCTTGAGCTTGCCCGAGTTCTGACTTACCTGGATATAAGCGGGTTCACACTGATGTACGAAGTTCCACACCCTAAAGTGACTATGCCGTCTTCATGGGCGTAGGAGCCCATTTTCCTCAGGAGAAAGGGGGGGGGGGGGGGGGGGCGGCTGAGGTTTTCTGCACTAATAATTGTCATTTTCATTTCTCATCTGACTGGCAAAAACAACAAAAAAGGTCTTCGCGTCTTTGCCTGAAAGTTATATTCGCTTACACTTGAGTCCCAAATAACATGAGTTTGCCCGAATTTGCCCTAAAATTACGTCATAATCCTTTAATGACATACGTTTTATTCTAATTAAAAATGGTATTGCCCGAGTAGGACTATACTTTTCCCGAATTCGACAAGTATTAGCCCAAATATGACATGGATTTGCCCGAATATGACATGTTTTTTGCCCGAATATGACAATTTTCACCAGAAATTGTTTGTATTTTTTTTTTTACGCTAAATCGGTGTGACAGGGATGGTTAGTGTCCAGCAAGGGATAATTAGCAGTGACGTCATTCGAACCGTTTGAATTTTGTTTTCATCTTCATTCTAGCCTTCAAACACAAAGTGACAGACATGCATACTCAAACACACACATACAGATATACAAATACACATACGGAAAATCAAAAGGACAGTAATTCGCTCATACTACACAATAACTCGTTCATGAAATCAACCTGACATCACTCATACAGCATAAACGTTTTTGTGAGTTGATTCAATACAAATACGATTTGAACTTAACGTATATATGCCACGGCACTGCTTTCACACGAAACACACACATAACACACATATATCACCACATGCAACCCATTCTTGCATTGTTAGTTGACGTGATGGACAAATGAAGAGCTTAATTCCAAAAGGCGCTAAGTCTACTTATCTAACTTAGGAGAAAAGCGAGATTCTTTGCCAACTTTATACACTTGCCTATAAAATAAATATATATAAACAAATTACGAACGTTCCATATCTTTATTTTGATCCTGTAATTTGTCATAAAATGTTGATTTCTAGATAGCTACCTAGCTTACTAATGAACTGACATCGTAAACCAATTTGTTGTGGTATGTGATTTAGAGCCTTATAGAACTAATATCTTCAAATAATAACCGCATATCCTTTACAAATGCTTTGCCCGGTTCACATTATTACACACAATAGACATGACTGATTTCGAAATTTCTTTACACGCAAACAAATCAAACAAACTTTGAACTTGCAAGATAAAATGGCTTGTTAGATAGTCATGTCGGGACACTTTAAAGCCAACCGCACACAGAGCCGAGTCGATCCGATCCGACTGGTTTGTAGTCAGGCTAGAGTCGGTTTCGCTCAGTTGGGGTTCAATTCGTTGAATCGGCCTTGACCGACCTCAGAATGGCTATTGACTGGCGAATTGGCGAATTGGAGTCCTGAGGCGACCCATACTGAGCCAATCCGACTGAAAACCAATCGGGTCGGGTCGAGTTGGCTATGTGTGCGTTAATATGGGCTTTAGGCTTCTGCATTTTCGATTTTGTTAATCGAGGGATATTCGATTTTGAACTTTCTGTTTTTTTGGGGGATGCCGAGATCACAAGTTGAGAGTCAGTTAAGTTTAGAGGCCGAGACCACTGGTTAAGTTGTGGCCGGGGGGGGGGGGGGGGGGGTCGAGACAGATAAAAGTGGACTCGAGACCCGTAGAAACTGAGCCCGAGACCGAAATATTTAAAGGGGTGTGATTGAACACCCCAATAACAGTCACTTTTTTGTTTCGTCAAGGGGGTGTTTGAACCCCCGAAACCCCGCAAGTATGCCTATGGTATCTAGTTGTTACGGCGTTCCCATGTAAATTTCACGTATTTTCTTAAAATGTATGAGGTGTCAAATCTCGGAATTCCACAGGAGTGGATTGTTCCATTTCGGTTAAGGCCAAATGACAGTATTAGAAAACACCCCACACACAATGAATAAAACAAAAAGTATGCTTTAATCACCTACCGTGTGAACGAACATAAGATAACTTATCTATTAATGTAAAGATTTGGAAAGAAAATGCTTTGAAACTGATTATTTCAATAGAAAAGGGTTCAAAATATAGCGATCTTTGAATTGGTGATTTTAATTCAACCACAAACCATTGCGTGCGAACGTTATGCAAGGCATATTAGGCTTGTCGACGCGATGATCTTCAGTCCAGCGGAGCGGCGCGAACGGGCGGTGAATTTAGGAATCTCATTGGTGTGCTGACGAGGTGAATTATGCTAATGTATGCTAATTTAACAATGTTGACCGATTAGTTTGGGGAATATAGATGTTTTCGGTTACTTTCCGAATAGTGTTGTTTTTTTGTAAGGGATAGCACTGGTTTGGTTCAGAGGGCGCTTCAAAATCAATACATATGTGAGGTATAGAGAAAAACTGATTAGAGGAACTAAAAGACCAGAAACATTTCGTAACAAACAAAGCTTCGCTTAATCAAAATACATTTACAAATAGCTGTCATATCAATTTAATGCATCCGAGTGGGCCCTACCATTTTTTCAATAATCAAAATACATTTGTAAAGCTATACATTTTACAAATTATATCAACGTACCTTATAAACTGTTTCTGACGTTATCCATATTAAATAATTATTCATACCATTTAGTTATTTGTCGATACAAAATGTTTGGGACTTTCAGACTTTCAGATAACTAGGGGCGACCACATGTGTTTATGGTTGCTTTTTTAATGAAAATAACCTAATAACTTAGCCGTTCATATGTTATTTCTACCACTCTAGCACCATTGAATCATAACTATTATTTCTCAATGATAACGTACACGTTTTAGTTCCTAAATTTAACGTGGACAAAACCTGGAAAGGGAAAAGAGATGTCATTGTACCGCCCATTAGAGCTGTATTCTACAAGTTTCTGCCTATCAAAGTCTTCGTAGTTAGTGTCCATATACAATATGTGTAAATGTAAATACAAATTATCTGTTGTTTATAATAATTATGATTATGATTTCCTAAATACTGTTCATTGCGCACCTTAGAAAGAATACCAAACGTATTTTTTAAAAGGGTAAGACGGATTAATTCCGTGGCGTAGGGACGGGTGAAGGGGGGGGGGGGGGGGGGGGGGGGGTGGGCATGGGACTAGTTCACTCAATAATACATTGTTGTGGCTGAAGAATATGTTGCCTTTACAGGACAGGTTTGTTTTGATGAACCACTCAGTAATAAACAATACAATCCATAAGGGGAACAATAATATTTGCAAAAATGAAGAAATGCATTCTCCACTCTCCACTAATTTACATGCCCCCTTAATCCCTTTTTTAATTATCTCTCTTGCCCGTCACCATCGTTCACAACCCCCTCACTCTCCCAGCCCCACCCCCCCCCCCCCCCCGCCCCCCCCCCCCCTCATCTCCCTATCTTTCTCCATTTTACCCTCTTTCTCTCATTCTTTGTACATATTTAATTCCTGTCACGTCTTCATTTCTTGTATTATTTCCTCATGGTTATTTATTATTGTCCGCTAACTAAAAACGAAGAACAAAATACGAAATATATTTATTAGGTGACATATTTGTAAAACTTCTTTATTCAACTAAAATTTACAAATTTATTAAACCATGCTACACAACAATGATTCAACTTTTAAAACATGCTTAGGTAAAGGATGTAGTAATTTTGATTTGTTGATATAGTGATTTTTGAGATGTGCACACATTGCTGAATGGATGACTAGCTACAGTGAAACCCACCACTTGTTGGCAAAACTCAAATTTGGCATATATAAACCGGACTTAAATAGCATATAAAACATAGTATATATATAATAATAAATTGTGGTATCATATGAACGCTAGTGAAATTGCGTTTAAAATGATATATCATACACTCTGATCCCTTCACGCTTCACCGAATGCGACCTAATTATCCAAAGTCAAGCAAATAATATCTGTGTCCAAGTTTGCAGCGGTCTTGTTTTGTGAATGGTTGAGAGCTTTGTAAATCTGTCGTGTTTGATTTTTAAAGATAACTTTATCCTACATGTCTGTTCAGGATCCCTGCCTCCAAACAGTGAAGTTACTGATAGGAGGAGGGGGGGGGGGGGGGGGGGGGGGTCCTATTCCACCATGATAAACATGAAAAACATGAAAAACACTGGCAATCAGCTGGTATTTTGATTATATTCACCAAAGGATATTCTTGAAAATAATGTTCTTCTGAAGAAAAAAAAAACGTAAACAGACTCATCCATTCATGATGGAACAAGACAACTGCAAACTTGGACACGGGTAGTTTTTGCATGACTTTTGATAATAAGGTCGTGTTCGGTAGAGCGTAAAGCGATACAAAATTAATGATATATTACTTTAAAGGCAATTTCAGAAGCTTTAATATGATACCAATATCAGCATTTATATGTTTAGAAATGTGGATTTATAAGCTATTAAAGTCCGGTTTCGTTTATTATGACTCGCACTGTATATAATTTAAAAGGGAAATTCATTTGCTTTAATTTGATACACATGCACATTAATTTGGATATGTATTGGTAGAGTTAGGAACATTTTTTTATCTGATAAACTATTTTGTTAAGACTGAGACACCATGCATAATTTTGTTACAAACTCATACACCCTCCAAGGGATTAATATTTCAAGTTGATTGCTAGTTTGGTCAAAATCTTCATTTTGACCCCTGGACCAATGTTCAACTTTGGACACACATAACTGCAAAACATAATTACGGACAAGTGGTGGGTTTGCTGCTGTAGTCGGTCGCTTAAACATAATTACGGACAAGTGGTGGGTTTGCTGCTGTAGTCGGTCGCTTAAACATAATTACGGACAAGTGGTGGGTTTGCTGCTGTAGTCGGTCGCTTAAACATAATTACGGACAAGTGGTGGGTTTGCTGCTGTAGTCGGTCGCTTAAACATAATTACGGACAAGTGGTGGGTTTGCTGCTGTAGTCGGTCGCTTAAACATAATTACGGACAAGTGGTGGGTTTGCTGCTGTAGTCGGTCGCTTAAACATAATTACGGACAAGTGGTGGGTTTGCTGCTGTAGTCGGTCGCTTAAATATAATTATGTCCGCCGAGTAATAAGTAACATTTCATGATATAATGGATATTTTATCGCCAAGTAATCAGGTAATGAGGGAAAATGCAAAATCATATTCGCTAGCTCATTGCATTGACATTCTACACAGTTGAAACTTTCCAGTGGATAACTACAAATTGGAAGACTGAATTAGTAAATATCTCTTTAACAAAACGGAAATTTGAAAAACCGAAGCCTGTTCCATGATTCTATTCAAATACATCAAGGTATGAAAGATCCACTTTAGTTCTAACTAGATTTGTTGATTGGTCACAATATCTTACTAGATTTTGAAATAAGCTTTGCTTTTAAAAGGATAGTTGAGTATTGGTCGAACTTAACTTTAGTAACCAAAACCTGCACCATTACGGTACAAAGTAATAGTTATAATTTCACCATGCTCGAAAAGTATACACAATTACAAACGACTAAGTAAAACCCATTTTTTCAAATGTTTTTCAAATGTTTGTATTTGTTTTTGATTTTTTTTTTTCAAAGATATTTATTTTTCTCCATTGCTTTTTACAAACAATAACAAAATAGCAATCAATAACAAAATCAGTACATCAAATAATTTGCATGTTTACATAATTGTATATAATATGATCTTACATTCACATCTAAATAGTACAAATAAAATTTTACTATTTACATCAAATAAAGCATGAAACATGCATGCATGAAAAAAGCATACATAAAAAATGGGAAAATAGAAGAGAACAAAACATTCCCCCCCCCCCCCAAAAAAAAAAAAAAAAAAACCCACCTATACAAGCACTTACATACACACATACACACGCGTGCACAGACACCCACACACACATCCACAGAAAACATGCCTACATCTTGTGAGAATCTCGACCAATTATCAGCCATGTTTATTTCATTGCTTCTGTTCGCCTTCCCTATTTTGTTCTGCACGAAGCTATTTTAAATTGTCCCACTTTCTAAAATGATATGTTAGGGTACCTAATGTTATCATTCAAAAAGAGCCGTTACAACTTAAGAGGGCGCTATTTAGATTCAATAGAGATATCATCAACGACTTTTTAAAAACATATTCAGATTTATTTTCCAAGTAGTCTTTAAAGGTAACCTTGAGTATTGGTAATTTCCAAAGTGCCCCCCCCCCCCCCCCTCCAAACGGATTTGGTTGATTTCAATTCCATATGAAAGCTCATCGAAAAAAACATGGGAAATAATAATAATTCCCATTCAAAAAAAGTCACCAAGCAGCGGCGCATCGTCTTACCGCGTTTTGGAGCAATAACAAAAATTGCGGAGGGAGGGGGGGGGGGGGGCATTTTCAGATACTTATTCAACAATATTGATAAATTATAAATGTTTTCTGTAACTATCCCAAAACTGTTATTTATCTTTAATATGCATACATTATGTATGTTTGATTCCATAGCTTGAACTACGTATCATATAATATTACTGTTTATTACCTGACTTAGTAAATACAGTAAACCTACATGAGCTGCCATGTAATATTTTTGAATATTACATGGCACTGTTACATGGCAATTCAGATGATACAACAGTTGTTAACTTTGCTGTGGGGAAATCATGGAATGTACCCCTCTGGGTTTTAAATGAAGAAAATTTACTCAATCGCATTTAAAATTCCTTGGTTTCCGTGCTTTTCCCTCCAACATCAGTTAAAGAGGAATTCCACTCCAGAAATGTGATGTTAGCTATAAAATGAGGTGAATATGAAGAATCATGATCGAAAATCTGAGCCAAAACGGTAGAGCAATAAAAAAGTTATGACAGGATGAACTTTGCTCCGATTTTTAGTATCGTTCGGAATTGCTATCGATCGTGACGTCACTTGCGAGCTGCAGCCATTTTGACTTCTACATGGAAATTTTACAAAATTTAAATTTTCTTCATAACATAGCAAATTTATGAGCTTAAACATTCCAATGAGGTTGGCCATCGATATTCTGCTATGAATTCGTGAAAACAAGCAGAGAAAAATTAATTTTTAGCAACGAAAATGAGAAATAAGTGTATTTTCATGTACTAAAGCCATGGCGAGTTGCTCGTGAATGATGCTGCATATGGCGGCAATTTTGAAACGATCGCTCATTACTACATGATGTTCAAATAGGTATAACTCCCGTGTTTCTTGTCCGATTTTGATCAAATTTTCACCAATTATTCCTCTTGTTCTGCTTATTCAAATAACGAATAGTTTTATCGGGCCCGGAATACCCCTTTAACAACTTTATACTACGATATGCACCAAATCGCTCCACTACCTCGCAGTTGTGCCCCCCCCCCCCCCCCCCTCCTCCCCATCTGTTCACCCGCGCTACGCGAATGGAAGATGACTTGGGGTAATTGTCTTGGGTGTAATTGTCTTGGAGTTTAATTGTCCAGGGAGTAATTGTCTTGGGGGTAGTTGTATTGGGGGGTAATTGTCTTGGGGGGTAATTGTCCGGGGGTAGTTGTCCGGGGGGGGGGGGGGGTAATTATCCGGGGGTAGTTGTCCGGGGGGTAATTGTCCGGGGGGTAGTTGTCCGGGGGGTAGTTGTCCGGGGGGTAATTGTCCGGGGGTAGTTGTCTTGGGGGGTAGTTGTCTTGGGGGGTAATTGTCTTGGGGGGTAATTGTCTTGGGGGGTAATTGTCTCGGGGGGTAATTGTCTTGGGGGTAGTTGTCTTGGGGGGTAATTGTCTTGGGGGTAATTGTCCCAGGGGGGTAATGTCCGGGTGGTAGTTGTCCGTGGGGTAATTGTCCTAGGGGGGTAGTTATCCGGGGGGTAATCGTCCGGGGGGTGGTTGTCCAGGGGGTAGTAGTCCGGACACGATCATGAAATTGTCAATATCAGATTTTGGGGCCCCAATTCACCCATTATGAGCTAACACTAACAAAAGCAGAGTAACAAATAGAGTGCTACCAACATGGATACTTCGCTTTCACACGCATTAATCGGTCACTAGGTCCGAATCAGAAGATTTGGGCGTCGACATACTATAGTGGGAGCCATAATACTAGATCAGCACCGGTGCATGAAATTGTCAATATCAGATTTCGGGGCCCTAATCCACCCATTATCAGCTAACACTAACAAAAGTATTAAAGTAACAAATAAAGTGCCACCAACATGAGTAATTCGCGGTCACTAGGTCCGAATTAGAAGATTTGGGCGTCGACTTACTGTAGTGGGAGCAATAACTTACTATATCACAATATTATGTGCATGACTTTAGTATTATGTATAGCCTAGGTCTACCATTATAAGTAAAATATAATTATAGAAAGTATAATTCATAAACTGTATTCAGTATACTAGAATTTCAATATGATATATCACGTCAGTTGTACATGGTATAATGTATCGATGTATGAATCAGGTATTGCTTTTGCTACTCACACAATAATGAATGACTGTATTATATTTCGTTAAAATTGTTAACTGTTTAATTGATTTAAAACATTCTGAAATCTGAATAGATAATGAATTTTACCACACAAGCCCTTTTTAAATACTTATTCAACAATATTGATAACTTATAAATGTTTTCTGTAACTATCCCGAAACTGTTGTTTATCTTTAATATGTATATATTATGTATGTTTAATTCCATAGCTTGAACTACGTATCATATAATATTACTGTTTATTACCTGACTTAGTAAATACAGTAAACCTACATGAGCTGCCATGTAATATTTTTGGATATTACTAATTGTTTACTAATTCTCACAAATATTTAAAAATATTCATGGCTATGCCGCGTGGAGAGAGTCGCAGCTACCGTCTTGCGAAGGGAATGGACGTTAAAATGGCCGTGAGCACGTTCCTATGAATGAGAAATAGAACGTTAGATAGAGGTACACGCATGCGCAAAACAAGTTTCTCGCTTGAGTAAAAGTTTTCATCAGTAAAATTTCGTAGCTGCGCCTTAATAAATACCCAACCGTAATTTGTATCAGCATTTAGTATATCAGACTTCAAGAGCGTGACCAGGGTTTGTGTCATATTGCATCGCAGACATCATCTGTTTTCAAACTTCTGTCGAATATTGCTGAACGCTGTTAGACCCCTGTCAGGTATTTATAGTCCATTTTATTTCAATACTTTGACCAATTCCGAAATATTGCATCACATAATTCAACTCTCTTTAAACTCCCTTGCTGAATGGTGTCAGACGATATACAAGTATCTTTTGAGCAATCTTTTGACCAATTCCTAAATATGATGTCACAATTGTGTGCCTAATCCCAAAAATGTCATCGCATATTTCAGTTATTCTGTTCAAGCTTCTATTGATCATAATAAAAAAAAAAAGTCAAGGTGACTGCAGCTGTTATAACTTGTGAAGATTGTGTTTTTTCATATTTTAGAACATACTCAACATACTTCTTTCATATGACCAAATACACTTAGCTCAAACCTGACAATGTAACGGCTTTGAAGAGATAATGTAAAGGTCATGACTGAAACCGTGATGATGTTCTATGAATATTTATTATAATCATTATATTCTTTAAGTATTAAAGCTTCGTTAATGGAATGTTGTGTTGCCGTTGTTGTTGATGTTATTGGTATAGTGATTGTTCTTTTCCTGTTGTTCTTCTTCTTTCTTGTCTTGTTATTCTTCTTTTGTTCATGATTATAATGTAATAGTCTCAATTTTCTTATGCCGCTAGTTTACCCTGTATGTAATATCTGGAAAGTTTGTTTATTATATTTCCTGTTATTCCATTTTATTCAAACAGTCATTCAAATATTCTGGAGCAAATACATGGAATGATTTATTAATTGAACAACAAAATCTTTCTTCACTCAATTTGTTTAAAGTTCACTATAAGCGTCGCCTTTTTTGAGGTCAACTTCCCCTGTGCTATTTATTTGGGATGCAATTAGTCAGTATGTTATGTATTTCTGTACTTCGTAATTTATTGTGCACCATGCTATATGTATATTTTATTATATGAGACCGGCTCCCAGAGAATGGGTGTAAAGTCGGGATGGGTCTTTAGTACATAAGCCTCAAAATCATAAAATATTGTCTTTGGCTGAAATTTTTAACTTTTTGGGATTTGATACTTACATGTTTCATCTACATTCTCTGAAAATTTCAGGTCCTTAATCAATTTTTTTATGCCGTAAATAATGATTTTTCTAAGCAACCTTCATTTCGGTTTCGACCAGAAACTCAGTAAATCCGCGCTGGCTGATCATGATCGATTGTGAAACGAACGCGCCAGATATGTGTGTGTGATTCGACCGTACCGCCGCGGCGAGCTGCACGAAGAAAGCACTGTAGCTGTACAGTGATTGGTCAGACTAACCTGAATAGAGTTGTATTGTCCGTGTGTTGTACATTTCCGGGAAGCGTTCGCGGCATTTAACTTACTGTATAGTAAACGAGTACCTAGTTGGTTTGGTTATAATTCTATGGGTACCGCATTGAATCGCGCTGGGCATGCCGCAAGTGTGCAGTGTGCGTGTGCAGCGTACCATATCATACGGTATCAAACTGCGCTTTTCTTTTGTCTACCGGTGGTACAGCGGCGGTATGGTGAATATGATGCGGTGGTTTATGGCGGTACGTACATACACAATACACCGCGGTTGTAATACATGCACATCAAAGGGCAGCACATGGGCTAGTTTGTCGATCAACTGAGACTTAGGGCTGAGGCTTTGTACAATTACGTAATACCGGCGAAAGCGTTGCTGATTGGCCGATGAATAACAGTATAACTGCGCATGCATTATTTTGTTTGCTGATCGATTACGAAAAGCGGAAAGGTGAAAGCGAACCGTTCAACTTCTCGCTCGGTGTGTGAGAATGCTTTTCTGAATGGATGCAAAACTTTAGAAGCGATTTTCTCCGTTGTTTGACAAATCACGGGGCTCTGGTCCATGTTATTAATTTGCGTTTTTCTAGCCTTCAAGAAACTCATACTTATCAAGTTGTATATCATTTTAAAGCTGAAATCCTAGAGAATTCAAAACACTAACAATCTCAATTTTGATATTCCCGATGAATTACCCAAAGTGACAGAGCCGGTCACATATGTTGGTATTCAAATACACCTACAGCTGCTCAGGTGGACTTTTTTTGGAGTTTGATATATTTGGTAATATTCAATTATTGTATTGGCAGTATTGAACGTTCCAGTTCCCATTATATAAACATGTGTACCACGATGCATGGGCTGATTGTCTTGTGGGAGTATGATGGGTGTGTGGTGGGTGTGTCAGGAGGTGTTGATTGTGTGGTGATAGAATGCATTGATGTGAACGATTGTATTATGTCCCTGTGTGTACGTGTATAGTGTCTGTTTTAGTGAGTGCACTATGGTCTGGTGTGCTTTGGATGACGTGCTTTGTGGAACATATGTATGTATATGGGTATATTCGTTGGAACGCGTTTGTGGCCATTTTTTGATAGTTTTAAATAAATGTATTTTTATTTTTGTAATTAAATATATGTCATACCCTAGCAGCTGTGGTTTTTGCGATTTTAAATTGATGATTGATACTGTTTTTTTTATGTCAAAATGTATATGCATGTATTTTATACACAGGACCATGTTTTAAAACAGTGTATATATACTGACCATGTTATCCTGTATTAATATGTTCAATAAATAAATAAATACGAAATGATTATGCAAGCACAAGGACTTGCACGTTCAAATATGTGATTTGTTAGCTTGCTAAACACTGTTTGCTCATTACTGGTTATGTTTTTTTCTTCTTATTCGTCTTCTTCTTCCTGTTGTTGTTGTTGTTGTTGTTATTCTCCTTCTTCTTTTTCTCTTCTTCTTCTTCTTCTTCTTCTTCTTCTTCTTCTTCTTCTTCTTCTTCTTCTTCTTCTTCTTCTTCTTCTTCTTCTTCTTCTTCTTCTTCTTCTTCTTCTTCTTCTTCTTCTTCTTCTTCTTCTTCTTCTTCTTCTTCTTCTTCTTCTTCTTCTTCTTCTTCATCATATTCTTTTTCTTTACTATACCTTTTCATATTTTTCTTCTGTTGTCCTTAATATTTTATCTGTCCATGTTATTCTCGTTGTTAGACGCGCCAGATTGTATTGTGTTTCAACATATACAATTTGTTTGCTTTAAACGGTTTGAATATTTTTGCTTCATCTACTGACCATTTCAATCGTTCTTCTTGTTATATTTCCTCTTCTTTTTTGTTTCCACCTCCTCATTCCTGATAACACATTTTCCCACCATTCATCTCTTTTCTCACGTTTTAAAGGGACTTAGTAACATTGTCCAAATCCTCAAAACTTACTTCGAACTCTAAGGTTCTTTCATATTTTATTATAATCATTTCAGCTATTAAAGCACGGAACAGGTTTCGGTTTTTCAAATTTCCATTTCGTTTAAGGATATTCACAAATTAAGTGTTCGGGTATAATATTGTCTTTGCGGTAATGAATATCACTTTGCATATTTGCTCGTATCTCAGCTCAAAAACATACAGTGAATGTGAAATGCTTTGCATATTATTTTGTGGACATATCACATCATTCCCATACCATTTTATTAATCACTCATCACTTTTTGCACTTTGTCAACAAAGTTACTATCTCCCTTCAATTTATATATTTATGTTTAATATTTACATCTTGCATTGGCCCTGATCGCCAGATGATTAACATTTATATGCATCATTGAGATTATGGCGGGTTGTGTATTGGAACAGAATTAACTGTTTGAGTCAATATCGCATGGATGACTACTCGATCAGAAGGCGCTAACTCAACCCTTTCAACTATGGAGAAAAGCAGGTTTCATTGTCACCTGTATACGCGCGCCTATGAAAATATGAACATAAAACGTTCCTCATTTTGATATTGTGTAATTCGGCCTGAAAGTTGGATTTGTAGATAGATAGATATGTAGCTTAATAAAGGGGTAGTACAGTTTTGAAAGTCTGAACTTTAGTAACCAAAACATGCACAATCACATTACCAACTAATAGTCATAACTTCACCATACTCGAAAGGTATACAAAATTACAAACGACGAAGTAAAAAGCATGTTATCATTCGAAAAGAGCACAAATGGACGCTGTCTAAAAAAACATTGGTTTTAACCATGTTCATACAAAAGCATGCAGGTGATGTTTTTTTGAAAAAGGGATTAAATAAAGAAATCATCGGCAACTATTTGAAAATTCTCCTGAAATTTTTTTAAAAAGCGATGCCATTTTTAAAATTAAAATTAGACAATAATAAATTGTATGTTCTTTCAAATTTAACACTCAGTTTTGTATTATCTCACATAAAAAATATTTCGTGCTGCGCACTCTATACCAAAACTTAACTTCTCCTTCAATGTACTGGTATTGTTAACGCAATTTTATGGAAAGTGTATTTGGCGCCCTTTTGGTACTAAGCTCTTGATTAATTTTGTACAACTTACATGGTGGTAAAACGAATTATGAATATTTATTTTTCCTTTGTTAAAGAATCTTTTCTGACGTCAAAATAAATACCAATTCGACATGTCTATTGTGCTTATTTTTAGTTCGAGCGCGATTACAATGGATGGTGACGCTGAAATAAAATCCGCGTTTCCCCTTGTTTGGATATTTTTTGTAGGATACGAATTAACTTAAAGGGATAGTTGAGTTTTGGTAGAGAGGGCGCTAGACTACTTTTTTTTGGTGAGGTAATGAAAAACTGAGTGTAAAATTTGAAAGAGCATAATATTTAAATAATAAAATCATCTTTGTTTGATCAAAATCGGTTCAGAGACGGCTGAAATATCCATAAATATAACAATTTGTAATAAACCCGGGGCCCCGGGTTTATTAGAGAATTTTGAACCAGCCGTTAAAAATTCAAAAAAATGCTTCCTCTTTTCAAAAAGTTACAAAATAGGTATTTAAATAGTTGTTGGTTATTTCTCTATCTAATCACTATTTCAGCAAAGCATCACATGCACAATATTTTATTCAAAATGGTTGAAACCGATGAGTGTTTAGAGAGCGCCCTCTTACGTTTTAACGGCTCTTTTTGAATGATAACATGATCTTTACTACGTCATTTGTAATTTTGTGTTCCTTTCTAGTTATAACTATTAGTTTGTAATGTAATGATGCAGGTTTTGGTTACTAAAATTCAGTTTCACTAAAACTGTACTCTCCTTACCAGAACTCAACTATCCCTTTAAATCGAAAGAGGAAGTTTTAGAAATAAAGATACTTGCTAAAGTTATTACAATAAATAGAACCGGGGTGTTTCGCAAATATTCATTGTTGATTTTAAACTGTCAGTTCGACTTACAATTATGAAAAGGCCGTTCGTTCCCATAGGCGCCGGAAGTGGGGGGGCAGGGGGGGGCGGCCGCCCCCCCAATCCAAAAAGTGGGGGGGCAAAACGCAATTTTGCCCCCCCAAAAAGCCCCCCCCCCCCTCCAAAAAAAAAAAAAAGAGTGGGAAAGACACAATAAAATGTATGAGCTTACGTTTAAAAACTAGTTAATACAACCATTTTCAATTTTCGCTGCGCGCTTCGCGCGCGAACAGATTATCCCAGTTTGTTGTAAACATCTGATGAGAGCATAGACATTTTATTCTTTTTTTGTTTAACTCGGATTCTAAATTTCCCTTTTCCTTTTCTAAATTTCACAGGTATGGCATGCAGTGCACCAAATTGCACCATTTCAAGTATATAAATGCAAAATCTTTCCCGTGGGAGGGGGATACCCCCTCCCAAACCCTCCCCCTCTGGCTCTGCCCAAGCCCTCGGTCGCTTCGCTCACTCGGGATTCATTATTGGCTGTAGGCCATGTTGTTGGATAATAAATGCGCCATATGGTTTATGTTGGAACTGTATATGACACTAAATACAATATTTATGTGTGAGTTTGGGTACATATTTATTAGTGCGTCAATTATTTGTTTACTTCGTGAAAAATATATCAAATCATAACACGCTTTCCCAGATACAGTTAATCTTAAGCCCGAATTTCAAGTCCATAAATGCAAAATCTTTCTTACCGTGGGAGGGGGATACCCCTCCAAAACCCTCCCCCTCCCTCCCTGCCCCAGCCCTCAGGCGCTTTGCACCTCGGGACTCAGTGTTGGCTGTGTGTTGTTGGATCATACATAATGTTGCATAATTATGGCTTATGTTGTTGTGTGTGTGTTTTGGGGTCAGTGGCAGATCTACGGGGGGTTAAGGGTGTTTAACCCCCCCCCCCCCCCTTGGGCTGCCAAGTGAAAATGTAATGTGGAAAACATCACTTACGGGGGTTCAAAATAGCAAAAAAAAATCGCCGCTTCGCGGCTCGTGGACGATGCTCCGCATCGTCATTGGGTCAAACCCCCCCCCCCCACTTAGCAAAAAGACATCACTTACGGGGGGTCAAAATAGCAAAAAAAAATCGCCGCTTCGCGGCTCGTGGACGATGCTCCGCATCGTCATTGGGTCAACCCCCCCCCCCCCCCCTTGGGGTACATATTTATTAGTGTGTCAATTATTTGTTTTCTACGTGAAAAATATATTAAAACTTCCTGGTCGATCAAATCATATCACGCTTTCCCAAATACAGCCGAATTCCCTATTTTCCTATGCACCAGATTGCACAATTTCAAGTCCAAAAATGCAAAAGCTCCCTACCGTGGGAGGGGGGACACCCCCCTCCCACACCCTCCCCCCGATCAGTCGCTTCGTTCCCTCGCAATGTCTCACTCTCACATCTGGCTCAAAGTTGGCAATCCAGAGTGTGATAGGGCATGAGCCCCTACACACAAAAATTGTGAGCCCCCTTGGAGTTTTGCCCCCCCAATCCAAAACTGCTTCCGGCGCGCCTGTTCGTTCCTATACATGTATATAATACAGTGTATTTATTTACCACATCAAACCATTTCGGTAAACATAATACTGTAGATAGCTTCCGATTGTCTATAATATCTCGTGCTAGGATGTACACTTTCTTCAATATTTACTTTTGAAAATACATTCCCCTGTAGTAAAATGGGTAGTTTAGTTTTGTGTATAGAGGGCGCTGCGCGAATTGGGGGTAATGAAAAACAGGGTGTCAACTTTGAAAGAGCATACAATTGTAATGACAGAATAAACCTTCCGACTGAAGTGTTTTGGCGCATTTTGCGACATTTCACTTTTGACCTTCCCCCATTCTAAAATATACTTTTTTGAGGGGTTTAGATATATAGTCACACAACTAAGAAATCAACTCTGCAAAAATGGTGGTCCAGCTCTGTAGCAATTATTTTGCACGGAGGTGGTGTAAACAAGATTATACATTTTACTCACATAGTATGTTAATTCTGATATGCCTGTCTTGCAGCACATTTTAGCGTGCAATTGCTAAACAAATTGGCATCAGTGTACAGGTTACAAAGCACACTTAAGGGTAAAGTCTGATTTGAAAGTTGGAAGTACTAAAAACGGGTGAAAATCATCTGGAAGTCTTTTTTCGGTCAGAGACATTTGTGGGACAAACATCCATGAAAAATATACTTTTGCATGAATATGTGCCAACATATGTGCAATATATATGTGCAATATATGATAGGACATTTTTGTATATCTAAGCACTTGTCTATAAACCCACAACTATTCATGCATGCCGCTTGTGTTGATTGTATGCCTTAAATCTGTTTCAAAATGACACAAAGATAATACCACCCATATGCACACTGTCAAGAGTAGTTTAGGAGTAGTATTGAAGAAAAGAGTCATACCCATTGTTAGTTAGTATGGTGGGAATAGTCATGACATAAATTAGACAAAGCATTGAAGTGGGTTGAATATGGTAGGCAAGCAGGATTGTGATTTCAATCCGGCTAAATATGAAGCTGGAAGAGTGTTCTGTCGTGCTAGATCGTTCGTTTTGAGCATTTTCTAATTATAATTTTGGCCCTTTATGACCCTTATTACCGTGTCAAATTCATTGTACATCGTTCAAAACTCTGATCCTTATACTTATGCGCATAAAATAAATTGTATACTTAAAAGTTTTTGTTTCCCCTTCGTTTGAGTTCAACATGCAGAATAAATTCATGAACAACATGTCATGAGTTTGGGGAATGAAAAGGGTGCATGACTATGCAGAATACAGAACAAATAGGGACAGTTGCATGGCACAATGATGGGGAGTTATCCACGAATTTGTCTTTATTATTGATTAGGCTCTAACCCTTCTAATCTCTTACTTCATGTCTATGTAAGAAATAGTTTGCTTAGATAACATTACATACTTTTCCGGCTTTGGCCCTCCGCCAAACCTGACACTTTGTTTGCTTATAATTTACAGATCAGTGAAGATGGAACTTGTCTGGGTTATTGTTCTCTTTGTGAGCCTGGCTGGTGTAGGTGAGTGATCCCTAGAAATAGTTACCATCGATATGAATCACTAGATGAAGTAATTACCCTTGCAATATTTATAAATGATTGAAAATAACCAAAGAGAACTGGGCTTCGGCGGAAATCGAACCCGAGACCTCCGGATGCTAGACCGGTGCTCTACCCTTGAGCCACCCTTGAATATTGATATAATGTTGTGAATATAATTGTGAATTTGTGAATATTGTGAATGTAAAATCTTTACAATAATGTCCTTACGAACCTATGGTTAAAACTCAGTTAGATATGCTGTTTTCATCACTGACCACAGTATTATCAAGCAAGCAATTGAAGGTGGTTGGGATCCATATTATCAGATGCACGGCGCCGCCTTGCGCGCGGTGCGTACTGCACAGTGATTCCGTGTTATGCGGTGCGCGCAAACTAGCCTAGTTCAAAATGGCGATCTGCAGTGTAGCATTCCGACGCTTGATGATCTTTAAAACAACAATGCGACTGTATAAGTAATTGGGAGAATTTATTCTAAGATATAAGAAAATGACTGGAAAAGTATAATCTAAGTAAAATGGAGCAAGGACATGGGATCCAACGAAATTAATTAATACAAAACGGAATCAATTTAAGAGTACAATAGGGAAGAAAGTAAAAACATAAATATGCCAAACCCGTGCCTCATACACAAGGGTCGTTGACTATCCCTCGAGGATACAAAATGATGACAGGGGCGTAGACAACGGGGAATGACGGGTATGTATCTCCTACCTCACAAGATCGGGGGGATAACATGTACAATCATTCCCCATGTTTTAAGGAAGAATTTGTAATTTATATATTTGCTTTGTGCGTGTGAATGTGTATACGAGTAAGGTGAATGCAGATGTATTTCTGAATTATGACAAGCGATCAGGATACGAAAAATAGGCCAAGGTTGTGTCGAAATTGGTCAAATTTAAACCCTGACATTGGGACAAAAAATGCAGCCTAGAACAAAGACTATCCTAACTAAATCTTCTGATCTTGGTATTATTTTGTCAATGAAGGCTTTCCAAGCTGCTGAAATCATTGATTCCGTCTCTATATTTTGAGAAGTATTACTGTTGCGCTTTATTTTGCCACCACAAAAAGATATAAAGGCTATCGATGACAATTACTAGGTGTAGGCTCATGTACAATATATTTACGATATTGTGAAGATACTTTCGAAAAGTTCTCAGAATCATGCAGTTACGAATTTTTGGTTTTAACTCAAAGTAAATATGGTTGTATTATCACTGTGGACATGTCCAGCGTGCCCCCCCCCCCCCCCCCCCCCTGTAGCTACGGCACTAAAATAAGCGCACACACTCCAATCTTAAAAATCGGTGGACCTTTTTCATTTACACGAAGCTACAGATGAACAGATCAACCTGAAAGGCGTGCAAGTGTTGCAGGAAGGAGGCGCAATATTGACCCTCATTGTTTTAGTGCGTATATAGGCCATAATTAATTTTAAATTACAGTTTTGGCAGTTATTTTTTTACTCCAGAGAAATTAATAAACTGCGGGTCTAATTATACGCGTATTTGAGCCAATAAGCGTATTGCATGTTAGTAGGAGCATATTCTGTCATCGGATTGAACGCAATCCTTCATGCAACACCCATACATCATAGTTTGACTAGTTTCTGATTTCACGGAAGACCCTTTAGAGCTGATCTTCAAAAGGACAGTTGTCTGAAACTGTTTCCTATATGTTTTACATGATTTCCTATTATAACACCAATGATATTAATTTCGGGCACCTAGGACTATTATTTTAGTCTAATGTTGCACTTTCAATAGATTAATTTGGTTACATTTAAATATTAAATTAAGTACTGCAGTTAATTTGTTCAATTTATACCTGTTCCACCTACCCCCTTATTTTGCCGATTGTTACAAAGAAATTGATAACCACCGAGATGCTACATTTATGGATAACGTATGATTTAACCATGTTTCAGTGAGGCCTACTATTTTTAATTTCTGATGAACCCTACTTAAGTTGTATAATTATCAAAAATATGAGGTAAACTCCAGCAATCTATATAAATCAAAGAGAATGTTTTTAAAGAAAAAAAATCATTATCATCTTGAAATGTTGAGCTAAAAGAAAGAGCATGTACAGGTAAAATTTCTGGAATTCATTAATGTTTACACTATTTTATACCATAGTCGAGAAACATTGTCACAAATGATGATATTATATATATTTTACTGTTATATTGTTCCTAAACAACGAAAATAAATATGAATAACATGACCATTACATGTCCCATAATTATTGTATCACAAACTACACTAATATTACGTATGAAAAACAGAATCAATTCCTAAAAAAGTAAACAAAAAAGCTTAATGGTGATTGTTGATCAAAAGTAAAATCAGGTAAATGTCGAAGACAGACACAGGCGTAGGGGAACTATTATTGGGGAGGGGTGGGAGGTGGGGGTGCTAGGGGTACTATTATTGGGGAGGGGTGGGAGGTGGGGGTGCTAGGGGTACTATTATTGGGGAGGGGTGGGAGGTGGGGGTGCTAGGGGTACTATTATTGGGGAGGGTGGGAGGTGGGGGTGCTAGGGGTACTATTATTGGGGAGGGGTGGGAGGTGGGGGTGCTAGGGGTACTATTATTGGGGAGGGGTGGGAGGTGGGGGTGCTAGGGGAACTATTATTGGGGAGGGGTGGGAGGTGGGGTGCTACGGGTACTATTATTGGGGAGGGGTGGGAGGTGGGGGTGCTACGGGTACTATTATTGGGGAGGGGTGGGAGGTGGGGGTGCTAGGGGTACTATTATTGGGGAGGGGTGGGAGGTGGGGGTGCTAGGGGTACTATTATTGGGGAGGGGTGGGAGGTGGGGGTGCTAGGGGTACTATTATTGGGGAGGGTGGGAGGTGGGGGTGCTAGGGGTATGTTGCCCTATTATTGGGGAGGGGTGGGAGGTGGGGGTGCTAGGGGTATGTTGCCCTATTATTGGGGAGGGGTGGGAGGTGGGGGTGCTACGGGTACTATTATTGGGGAGGGGTGGGAGGTGGGGGTCTAGGGGTACTATTATTGGGGAGGGGTGGGAGGTGGGGGTGCTAGGGGTACTATTATTGGGGAGGGGTGGGAGGTGGGGGTGCTAGGGGTACTATTATTGGGGAGGGGTGGGAGGTGGGGGTGCTAGGGGTACTATTATTGGGGAGGGGTGGGAGGTGGGGGTGCTAGGGGTACTATTATTGGGGAGGGGGTGGGAGGTGGGGGTGCTAGGGGTATGTTGCCCTATTATTGGGGAGGGGTGGGAGGTGGGGGTGCTAGGGGTATGTTGCCAGAAATGTTGTCTTTCCTGAATGTTCACCTGACAAGCAAACAAACAAACAAAGAGTACAAGCTATTCGTTTGTGCTTTGGACCAGAAAGTCAATCTAAGGCAGCGACAACACATTTTGTATACCCAACATTGTATACAGATAATGTGAAAACGTTATAATAAAATTTTAACAAAATGATAGTAAATTCCTTTTATTTATCTAACTTTGTTATTATGTATCATTTAACAGGAAACGCCCAGATGTGCTACCAATGCAATGCGTTCAGCTCCGATGTGCTCCAAGACACCATCCCTGGGTTTACAACGGGTTGCTCCGCAGAGAACACTGTGGACTGCTCTACCGAGGGCGGATGCTTCAAGTATGAGTTTACTCTCGATTACACCTCCACCTCACGTAAGTTTTTCTCCAGAACGGTGCTTTAACATGCAAATGCATGTTGACTTCTGTCTTTTGTAAACTGTTTGACCGTAAAGTGATTTGTATCATGTGTTTGAATTGTGAGCCCTTCACATTTACGTCGCCATGACACTCCCCTACAATCCGGCCCCCACCGGTTGATTCGAAACCCACGGACGAGCCAAGCCACCTTCTTGCTACAACGCTCATATCTACGTATCAATTTCAGGGCTGGGCGCCCGTATGTTCAATCAATAATAGTAAATATATTCTCCATTGCGGATAAAGTATCGGAAATAATATCGCTAGTGATATTCGTTTGTCTCGCAATGTATGGTCAAACTAGGAATCTAAAAGATCATGACGTTTCGTGTGCCGCTGCAACACTTTGTCAAATGATATTTTCTAATGTAGACAATCGGTATTTATGCTCTACCGTGGCTCCCAACGCAGAATCTCACCTAAGCGAGCACGTACCCGATAGGTCAAAAACGGGCCGCGTCAATTGGCCGGTGCACACGGGCAATCAACCAATCAACGGAACACTGGTTCGGTCCGCCTACCGAACCAGCGTACAATACGTCGCCATGACACTCCCGTGGGTTTCGAATCAACCGGTGGGGGGCCGGATTGTAGGGGAGTGTCATGGCGACGTATTGTACGCTGGTTCGGTAGGCGGACCGAACCAGTGTCCCGTTGATTGGTTGATTGCCCGTGTGCACCGGCCAATTGACGCGGCCCGTTTTTGACCTATCGGGTACGTGCTCGCTTATGTGAGATTCTGCGTTGGGAGCCACGGTAGAGCATAAATACCGATTGTCTACATAAGATAATATCATTTGACAAAGTGTTGCAGTGGCACACGAAACGTCATGATCTTTTAGATTCCTAGTTTGACTTTGACCATACATTGCGAGACAAACGAATATCACTAGCGATATTATTTCCGATACTATATCCGCAATGGATAATATATTTACTATTATTGATTAAACATACGGGCGCCCAGCCCTGAAATTGATACGTAGATATGAGCGTTGTAGCAAGAAGGTGGCTTGGCTCGTCCGTGGGTTTCGAATCAACCGGTGGGGGGCCGGATTGTAGGGGAGTGTCATGGCGACGTATTGTACGCTGGTTCGGTAGGCGGACCAAACCAGTGTTCCGTTGATTGGTTGATTGCCCGTGTGCACCGGCCAATTGACGCGGGCCCGTTTTTGACCTATCGGGTACGTGCTCGCTTATGTGAGATTCTGCGTTAGGAGCCACGGTAGAGCATAAATACCGATTGTCTACATTAGATAATATCATTTGACAAAGTGTTGCAGCGGCACACGAAACGTCATGATCTTTTAGATTCCTAGTTTGACCATACATTGCGAGACAAACGAATATCACTAGCGATAGTATTTCCGATATTCCTTTAATGTTATGATAGATATTTCATAATGGCTGTACGGCAACTTACTTAGGTAATGGATAGACGTAACGTCCTTCTTTCACGATGATAATGTAAAATGTTGTAATATTGTAGATGTATTTCCCGAATTAGACGTTCTTAATAGCTAACGTTTACTTTTCCTCCACAGTTGGTGATGTGTCGCTGATTTATGAATCACGCGGATGTGGATTCAACCTGAATCACTGCCTAGAGAGCAGCGACCTTTCTTCCGACGTGGATGTCACGGGAGGATCTTTTGCTGACCTGGTGGCTGCCTATAACCCGGCCGTGGGACTGAGCTTCACTAGTGGAGAAGGCAGCGTGTGCATCTGCAACAGTGATCTGTGCAACAGTGGTGCGCGCGTGCGAGCCCCGATCCTGTGCTCGCTTATCCTTGCTCTCGTGTCCGTCGTGTTCGCGCGACTCGCTTAAAGAACGCCAACACTGGCACATTAATTAATTTGGATGCCCTAAATCAAATAGGAGCTCAATGCATTAACGGAGTAATATTAAAGTTTGTTATTAAAGCAACAGTGATCAAGGAATGAAAAATACCAATAGCGAGAGTTAAATGTTTGACAGAAAATGTTAACCAAAAGAAAATTTTGCTCCTCTGTTTTGGCCTGTTACTCGTAATACAATTGAATTACTATTTTTCTTTTTCTTTATGTTATATTAAATTATTATAACCAATTTAACAAATTGTACTTTAAAAAGTTGATTAATCCCTTGAAGCAAAAACCTTGTTTGGCGTCTCCATTTGAGTTATTGTCAGGCAAATGTCTTACATATTAAATGTAGCACACACGTAATAAGTCAAGCTCTACAAGACAAGTAAAATCACAATATTTGGTCACAATCGGCCAAGATTGTTGAGTCGCCAATAACAAAATGTGGCAAGGGGCATAAGCTGTCCCCTTTAACTTTATCGGGTTAGTTCTACTTTTGAAGGTATTAATAGGATGTGCCTTATTTACTTGTAAGGAACCTTTCGGTAAATCTAAACGTTTTTCTACTTTATTTGCGTAGACTTCGACTTAGGATGCTAATAATTGTGATTATTACAAAATATTACTATGGTATTAAAGGGGCAGTTTAGTTCGGGTATAGAGGGTGATGCACGAAGTATTTTTTTGTGAAATAATGAAACAAACTGAGTGTACAATTTGAAACAGCTTACAATTTTAATGACAAAATAAATCTTTGATCAAAATCGATTCAGATTTATTTGATAATTACGTTTTAAGATATACAAAATTATCATACAAAAATGTTCAAAAGAATGTTAAAATAGTTGATGGTCTTTTTCTATTTATTCATTATTTCCACAAAACATTACATGACTAAAATTGTTGAAAGAATATTTTTTTAGAGAGCGCCCACTTGTGTTTGAATGGCTCTTTGTTAATGATAACAGGGTTTTTATTTACTAGTTTGTAATTTGCTATACCTTTCAAGCGTGGTGGGTTTATTACTATTAGTTTTTTATGTTAGTGTACGGGTGCTGGTTACTAAAGCTCAGCCTTACCAAAATTGTGCTACCCCAATAACATTTTGCAAAAAGGTATCTCGTTTATATAATTGCATACAGAGTATAGAGGCCCATTTCCTTTTACTGTATTGACCATGCGTGTGTATTACTGCGTCTCGGGACATGCACTCTATCTCCAATAGCGTTTGTAATCACTCGGAGTTGAAAAGTGTATGATATTCTCTCGCCCGCAGGTTATCGTTTAATTATATTCATGTGCGTGTTTCGGTATTTAAAGTTTCATTAATTGCATAAAGTTGCATACATTTATTTGGCATTCCCAGGCCTAAGGGGGATGTGGCTCATAGCCCTCCCCCCTTTCTAATTTATTATTATTCAATCAACCACTTTCATATTTGGCACAGGTGTCAAGCAGGTCAAGCACTACAAGTAGCAATCATAAACATGTGTTAAGGTCACCATATGAGGGCGTTATTTACGATAATTATATGATGATAAACATAGCAATGTCAGAATGTTTCAGTTTTGGAGCTGTTTTCGACAAATGGACTGTTATCAAGTAGGCACATTTTACTTTTTAACATAGTTATGTAATATTACATATTCTGGAACATAGATCATGACATTTCTGTTTTAGAGGCCCATTTGTTCCACAAAGTCATTTCTGGTGGTGACCTTCACACGACTTATCAGAAACATTACACTACATTATAAAAATGTTTCAATACACTAATGGCTTTCCATAATATTTTAAGACCATCTTAGTGCAAATGTCAAGTTAGGATCTCTGTGGAACACCCCCTGGAGGATTCTGAGAGGGTTCTGCTCTTACTTTTGTATATGAGGGGCGTTCAAAATATTCATAGCCTAACTTTCAAAGACTTTGAAGGAGATAAGGTGCTACAAATGATTGGTATAGGTAGCTGTTCATTAGTCTTTATCACCTGACTTAGTAATACAGTACATGAGCTGCCATATGATATTTTTTGGATATTACATGGCACTGTTACATGGCAATTCATATGATAAAACAGTTGTTAACTTTGCCGTCGGGAAAATCATGGAATGTTCCCCTCGGGATTCTAAATGCTATTTAATGAAGAAAAAAAGTCCCTCGACTACGTATTGGGACTTATTTACTCTTCCCTCAATATCATTTAAAATCCCTTGGGAGTGGAATATTCCGTGCTTTTCCCTCCACCACCAGTTAACAACAGTATAATATAATCCCCATCCACATCCCCATCCAGGTCATGTTCGGCATGCTTCCGGAGGGCCTCCAGGACCTTTTTGGAAGAAGTCTCTTAAAACCCTCTCAGAATCCTCCAGGCGGTGTTTCACAGAGATCCTAACTTGACATTTGCACTAAGATGGTCTTAAAATATTATGGAAAGCCATTAGTGTATTGAAACATCTTTGTAAAAGTTATGTTGAAATGCAAAAAATGTTGATTCAAATCATATATATTTGCTAATTATCAAAGAGATTTTATGAATTGATGTAAAGATTATGAAACTCTTTGATAATTAGAAAATATATTATGATTTGAATCAACATTTTATGCATATCAATATTATTTGTATACAAATGTTATAAGACACTAACGGGTTTCTATAATATTTCAGACCATCTTAGTACTAAGATCTACTTAGGATCTTTGTGAAACACCCCCTGGTCCTGGCAGGAATATGGTGGAAGCGACAACAAGCCCATCTCAGCGTCTATGTCTTTTTTATGTTAACCCTCCTCTTAGGAGCAGGAGCATTGTCCTGGAGCAGCGGATGCCTATCATCAACTTGCATTGCCCCTTTTCTCGACATGATTGGTGGTTACTCTGTAGCATAAAAGGCCAGTCTCTAACAAAGACAACATACAACTGACCTGGCCCTTCACCACTGACCACTCTTAAGGATGCAACATTGCGTACACGACACTTACCCAATTACCTGCTCCGACAAAGTCAGGCTTTACATTTGTTGAACGCCCCTCATAGAATAAATTAATTTCTTAGCTGTATTTCCTGTGTTGTTAACATTCATTTTTAAATAAATGCTATGATGAGAAAGTATCTTCCTCGATTCATGTGGCTTGTTTAAGAGTGTGTTCGCGTCTTTGTAAGTGTTCGTGTGTGTGTGTGTGCGTGTGTGTGCGTGTATGTGCGCTTGTGGTTTGTGCGTGGGGACCTACTATGATTCAAATACAGTTGAGTTAATATTCTGTATCATTTACATTCTTTTTATGCTATTGTCAGTGAACAATTTTAGTATTGACAGTCAAAATATATCTGGCAAAAGGCGCTAAATCCATTAGTTCTGGCAAAATGTGCTAAATCCTTAAAAAAATGAAATATGAACAAATATATAAAATAAATGCTGTATGCAGGATTTTTCTAACTTTTCCAAAATGTTATCTATTTACATCCTCTAGTGGTAGCTATTCCACCTGTATTGTAGATTTGATGAATACACAGAGACAACTGTGGGTAATTAAAACACGCTGATTTTCTCGCAATTAACCTGAGTAGATTTAGCGCCTTTTGGTTGAAAGCTCTTCAATTGTACACAACACACAGTACATATTGCCTGTGCACAATGCAGTCGATTTTCGTACGTAATTTTCTTCTCTCGGCACTTATCTCAACATGTTCCGATCACTGCATTTCTATATCGGAAATATGTGTTGATTGTTTCCTTCGATTATGTTAATCATGTTATTATCTGATCAAGTTGTACTGGAAATCGCTGATTAGCGTTTGAATTTACCGGCTGCGAGAAGAATAATTATCGCACGGTACGGTAATTATCGCGGTACGGTACGGAATAAATACCGCGCCGTTGTTTGTCAACATTAATTGTAATGTTGATTGAATCATATCACGGATGGGTGTCATAACTCTGTGGCCATGATGTCATACTAAATTGACACCCCAGTATGTGAGCGTGTTTAGCCAATCAGCAACGCGTATTTTACTAAGTCAGATGATCTAATGCATTGTTAATTGTGAGACCAACAATGTGACAGTAAACATGTAAGAATATGCATTTGTTGGCCGCGTTCCTCATGAATACGAAACAGAATGCTATAACTCTAGGATTATTACATTGACGGTAATAATTCAAAATTTAATTGTTTCTGAATAGTAATTTGCTCATCAAATCATCAAATTATATCCATGTGCGTGTTTTAGTTGTTCAAGTTACATATTCGGTGTCTTCATTAATTGTATACAGTTGTCTAGATTATTCACGTAGGTATATTGTTAACTCAATTTGTATGGAAAGTGGATTTAGCGCCTTTTGAAAGTGAGCTGTTTATATATGTAATTGATGTAGCCGCACACAAAAGATCTTAATAGACACGTGGATATTCCTTCAACCCTTTAAAGTCCAAGCTATTTCGGCATTCCACGGCACGAGGGGGGCAAATATGAGCCATGTATGCCTGGTTCGGATCTTACCACACAAGCCCTTTTTAAATACAATTAGTTTGGCCATTGTAGATGTTAACGGTATCTGTCCCAAAACTGTTATTTAGCTATTAATTGATCCTCTAACTTGTTAGAGTGTCCAGCAGTGATAACTGAATACTCAATCATGTACCATTATCATTGTTAGATGGTCCTGAATGATAATTTTCATGGAAAAGGAACAATATTTTGCCTAGCAGACATTGTCATAATTATGCCAGATTTTATTTCCGATTGTTGGCGCGAAGTCTCCTCATTCAGATTATGAAGGAAAACTATAATCGAAAATTACATATTCTTCTTTTTCGAAACTTTTTTCCGTGACATACCGTTACCAATGTCGACTTCACAATATCTTTACAAGAATTGTTTTAACCCTAACCAGGCCGGGTTATTTTGGCTATGCTCTCCAAGTCCAAGAATGCATGTGTCTATTGAGATCTCGGCCGTCGAACGCGCGGCCGCTGCAAAATTTGGCACACAGATAGCATGCAGCATAATCTACAAGATTGCATTGTTATTTTTTTGAGAATAATACATTTTTAATTAATTATTCAAATTTATGCTGAAATCCCCTTTTTGTCTATAAATCACTAAATTTAATATGGATCAGAATATGCTAATTTTGTGCATGAAAATTCTTTATGACTTAATTAACAGGTTTTCAACATAAAAAATTGCAACAGCCAACAAATTCCTTATGTATTTCTTTGTTTTTGGAATTTCTTATGTATTTCTTTGTTATATTACTTTTGTGTTTTATTGTTTTTTTTCAATGGAAAACATTATTAACCAATATTATATGACCTATAAAGATACTGCTGTGCGATTGGTCAAAATGCTGTCACGTGACCAGCGCTACAAGGATGAGAAGCGTTATATTGACCGGTAAATTACGTCACCGGTCAATATAACGGCGTTATATTGACCGGTGACGTAATTTACGTCACAATGGGTGTGTGAAGATGAACAATGTGCGCGTATTAGCATCCTGGAACGCGCAGCGTTGTTAAGCTTTCTACGGAGATTGCGCGATCCGAAAGTAAATTTGAAAGGAAGCTCGGATAAAGAAGCATGTTGCGCAGCATTTCGATAATAACACGTCTGTTCTACCGGAAGGATTTCGATTTAATCTAATGATTTTCCCTTGTCCATAATTTTATTTCAACACCAAATTTATAATTATCTTGATTTGTATCTATATAGGTCATCATAATATAACAGATATTGACCTTTTCCTTCGGGAACCATATAACATTTAATTTCCCTTGGGGGAGTTATATTTTTGTCTCGGAATACTATATTTTTCCTCAGCGCTACGCGCTTCGGAAAAATATAATGTCCCTCGACACAAATATAACTTCCCTCGAGGATCTCAAATGTTATATTGCCCCTCAAGACAGTCAATATCTGTATATTATTCAACAATTTTTAGCCCCAGATCAAATGATTGCAGTGATTAGAATGACAATATAATGAAAGTTTTGTCTATTCTAGATAAAAGTCAATTTCTATAGGATTTGTACACAAATCACAAAAATTAGCGATTTTCGGGCCAACGCTCACTTACAAAAGGTCACGTGACTTTAGAACGGTGTACCCGGTCGTCGCGAATTTGGTCTCAAAAGTGGCGCAAGACTTCAATGATAAATAATACCTGAAATGATTCAATACCTAAACGCATTGCGGAATTATCGCGAAAAAAAGTCGAGGGGGGGGGGGGGGGTGGATTCCACCTCCCCCCCCCCCCCCCCGGTCTGGTTAGGGTTAATATTTTGCAAAATCAGTTAAACGCCTTTATTTGCCGATATAAAATGTATTGGTTGGTGGATTTACGCATTCGTTTTTCATTCGTAGAATCCAAATTACAGGGCTTTACGATCTGGATGTTTGTGTGTGTTACATTCTTCACAATCCGTCTACAGGAAACTTTTCAGACGATTTGTAAAAGGCGGACAGTCCCTTTCATGATAAAGGAGAAGTGTGAGACCAACAAGAGGGGTAGACCAAATGGGTGTAAACCCAGCGATAATTAACGGTATAAAAAGTGGAAGAGCTTTACGAAAAATAATTATATTTTGTCCAAACCCACTGGCTTTCATACGGGATCATGATGAGATAGTTGAGTTAAGGAAGGGATTACCGACACACTCCTCGCCCCCCCCCCCCCCCCCGAATCCCCTCCACCCCCACCCGAAATGGAGAACAAACAATGTAGTTTCCAGTTATAAGTTTACAACAACCATAGTAAACAGAAAGGTGAAAATAGCGAATTATATAGAGCAAACCTGTAGGCCTACCGTCACAAAATAATGACGTCCCTCCCCGCAACCATGAACTTCGCGAAACCCTTATCAGTAAACGCATAACGCCGTAGCTGCGCCTTTTTAAATACACAACCGTAATTTGTCTCGGCATTTATGATATCAGACTTCAACAGCGTGAGCAGGGTGTGTGTCATATTGCATCGTAGATATCATCTGTCCCCAATCTTCTGTCGAGTATTGCTGAACGCTGTTAGACCCTTGTCAGGTATTTATTGTCCATTTGATTTCAATATTTTGACCGAAACGGAAATATTGTATCACATATTTCAGCTCTCGTTAAACTCTCTTGCTGAAAGCTGTCAGACGATATACAGAATAGCTTTTGTGCAATCTTTTCACCAATTCCTACATATTTTGTCACAGTTTTGTGCCTAATCCAGAAAATTTCATCGCAAATTTCAGTTATTATTTTCAAGCTTCTATTGATCATTATAAAGACAGTGTCGAGGTGACTGCTGTTATAACTTTTAAAGATTTGTTTTGGTTCAACTTCTAGAGCATACTAAACATACTCCTTTCATGTGAACAAAACAAGTAAGCTGAAACCAGACAATTTAACGGATTTGGAGAGCTAATTTCATGCCTGAAACCGTAATAATGTCTATGAATTGTAATTATAATAAATATATTCTTATTATTAAAGCTTCTTTAATGGAATATTCTGTTGACGTTTTTGTTGCTGTTATTGGTATAGTTATTGTTCTTTGTCCTGTTCTTCTTCTTCTTTCACGTCTTGTTATTCTTCTTTTGTTCATGATTATAATGTAATATTCTTCATTTTGTTAAAGGGATCTAGTAACTTTGTTGACATGTGCAAAAAGTGATGAATGGTTGGTGCAATGTATATTGTTGTTATCTCATATGTCCACAGGGTATTGTGTGAAAATTTCAAGTCAAATGGACATTGTATGGCCAAGTAATGAGCGAAAATGCAAAGTGATATTCAGTAACTCACTGCACTCACTTTGTACACGGAAGAAAAACTCGCCCGGAGTTTTTCTTATCTGAATACTTCAATCATACATATCTTTGTAACGAAAGGGAAATTTGAAAAACCGAAACCTGTCCCATGATTGTATTGTTAATACGAATACAACAAGGTATAAGGGAACCGCTGGAATTAAAATTTTATTTTGAGGATTTGGACAATGTTACTAAGTCCCTTTAAGCCTCTGGTTTACCCTGTATGTCATTTCTGGAAAGTTTCTTTATCATATTTGTTATACGAAATGACTATGCAAGCCCATGGACTATTTAGCAAGTTCAAACTAATGTGTGATTTGTTAGTTAATATTAGTATATGTATATGTTTGTTAGTTCGAAGAAAGCCTTATTTAAAAAAGTCAACATGTTCTTTTTTTTTCTTATCCGTCTCCTTCTCCTTATTCGTATTGTTCTTCTTCTTCCTATTTTCTTGTGTTTATTCTTGTTCTTGTTCTTGTTCTTCCTTTTCTTCATCTTTTTCTCTTTTCTTCATCTTCTACCTTGTCATATGTTTCTTATGTTGTTCTTATCATCATATTTGTTCATGCTATTTTTGTTGTTATACACGCCAGATCGTAGTGTGTTTCAACCTGAGCAATTTTCACTCCATGGTTTTTGCTTTAAATGGCTTCGATCTTTTTGCTTAAGCTACTGGCCATTTCAATTGTTCTTGTTATACTTCTATTTCTTGTATGTTTTCACATTATCATTCCTGATAGCAGTTTTCCACCATTTATCTATTTTGTCACGTGTTAAATCCGCAAAACTTACTTAGAACGCTAATGGTTCTGTCATACTTTATCATTTTCATTTTAGCCATAAAAGAACGTGACAGGGTTCGGTTTTTCAAATTTCGTTCAAAGATATTTACAAGTTTAGTTTTCAGGTATGATATTGTGTATGAGTAAGTGAATATCACTTTGCATGTTTGCTGATATCGCAGCTCAAAAACACCAATTCACTCCAATACCATTTTATTAATCAATCATCACTGTTTGGACTTGCCAACAAAGTTACTAGTTCCCTTCAAGTTATAATAATTATGTATGTTTAATCTACACATCTTGCATTGGCCCTGGTCGCCAGATGATTAACAGTTATATTCATCATTGACATTCTGGCGGGCTGTGTACTGGAACAGAACTAACTGTTTGGCCCAATATCGCATGGATGACTACTCGCTTAGAATTTGAAGAGCGTAATTCCAAAAGGCGCTAACTCAACCCTTTCAACTATGGAGAAAAGCAGGTTTCATTGTCACCTGTGTACACGTGCCTATGAAAATATGAACATAAAATGTTCCGCATGTTGATATTGATTGATTGATTGATTAATTCGGACTGACAGTTGGATTTCTAAATAGATAATTATGTAGCTTAATACAGGGCTAGTACAGTTTGGAAAGTCTAAACTTAAGTCACCAAAACATGCATAATCACATCAACAACTAATAGTCATAACTTTACCACACTCGAAAGGTATACACAATTACAAGCGACGAAGTAAAAAGCATGTTATCATTCAAAAAGAACGCAAAAGGACGATGCCTAAAAAAAAACATTGGTTTTAACCATGTTCATACAAAATAATGCATGTGATGTTTGGTTGAAATGGGGATAAAGAAATCATCAGCAACTATTTGAAAACCACTCCTGACATTTTTGAAAAAGCGTTGCCATTTTTCAAATTAAAATTATTCAACAATAAATGGTATGTTCTTTCAAATTTGACACTCAGTCTTTCATTATCTCACATTAAAAATATTTCATGCAGCGCACTCTTTACCCAAACTTAAATTATCATTCACAGTACTGGTATTGTTAACGCAATTTTATGGAAACTGTATTAAGCGCCCTTTCGGTACTAATCTCTTGATTCATTTTGTTCAACTTGCATGGTGGGAAAACGATTTATGATGAAAATAGAGGTTTTCTTTGTTATAGAATCTTTTCTGGCGTCAAAATAAATACCAATTCAACAAGTTTATTGTGTTTTTAGTTCAAGCGCGGTTAAAATGGAAGGGGACGCTGAAATAAAATCCGCGTCTTCCCCTTTTTTAGATATTCTTTGTAGGATAAGAATAAACTAAAATTAAAAGAGGAAGTTCTAGTAATACATATACTATCTAATGTTATTACACAAAATAGAACCGGGGGTGTTTCGCAAATATTCATTGTTGAACTGAATCTGTCTAGTCGACTTACAATTATGAAAAAGCCGCTCGTTCCTATTCATACTTGTTTACCACATCAAACCATTTCGGTAAACATACTACATTGTACTTTGGATAGCTCCCGATTGTACAATTTCTTCACTATTTTCTTTTGAAAATACACTCCCCTGTAGTTAAAGGGGTGGTTTCGTTGTGTAAAGAGGGCGATGCGCGAATTGGGGTAATGCAAAACAGCTTGTCAAAGTTGAAAGACCATACAATTGTAATAAAATAATAAACCTTCCGCCTGAAGTTTGTTGGCGCATTTTGCGACATTTCACTTTTGACCTTCCCTATTCTTAAATATAATGTGCATACCCCGTACTCATCATGCTAACGAAATTGGTATCATTTTAAAGAGGACCACAGAGTGATACTACATATAACTAACATGATTTCATAAGAAAATAGATATAATCGATCAAACCTGAGTTTCTGAGCTTTTTTCAGGGTTTTAGATAGCACTTAAATAATAGTCACACAACTAAGAAATCAACTCTGCAAAAATGGTGGTCCAGCTCTGTAGCAATTATTTTGGACGGAGGTGGTGTAAACAAGATTATACATTTTACTCACAAAGGATGTTAAGACTTTTTTTCGGTCAGAGACATTTGTGGGACAAACATCCATGAAAAATATACTTTTGCATGAATATGTGCCAAAATTGGATATGTGCAATATAATTATGATAGGACATTTTTGTATATCTAAGCACTTCTCTATACACACACAAATATGCATGCATGCCGCTTGCGTTGATTGTATGCCTTAAATCTGTTTCAAAATGGCATAAAGATAATACCACCCATATACACACTGTCAAGAGTAGTCTGGGATTAGTCTTGAAGAAAAGAGTCATACCCATTGTTAGTTAGTATGATGGGAATAGTCATGACATAAATTAGACAAAGCATTGAAGTGGGTTGAAGATGGTAGGCAAGCAGGATTGTGATTTCAATCCGGCTAAATATGAAGCTGGAAGAGTGTTCTATCGTGCTAGATCGTTTGTTTTGAGCATTTTCTAATTCTAATTTTGGCCCTTTATGACCCTTATAACCGTGTCAAATCCATTGTATATCGTTCAAAACTCTGATCCTTATACTTCTGCGCATGAAATAAATTGTATACTTAAAAGTGTTTGTTTCCCCTTCGTTTGAGTTCAACATGCAGAATAAATATATGAACAACATGTCATGAGTTTGGGGAATGAAAAGGCTGCATGACTATGCAGAATACAGAACAAATAGGGACAGTTGCATGACACAATGATGGGGAGTTGTCCACGAATTTGTCTTTATTATTGATTAGGCGCTAACCCTTCTAATCTCTTACTTCATGTCTATGTAAGAAATAGTTTGCTTAGATAACATTACATACTTTTCCGGCTTTGGCCCTCCGCCAAACCTGACTCTTTGTTTGCTTATAATTTACAGATCAGTGAAGATGGAACTTTTCTGGGTTATTGTTCTCTTTGTGAGCCTGGCTGGTGTAGGTGAGTGATCCCTAGATATAGTTACCATCGATATGAATCACTAGATGAAGTAATTACCGTTGCAATATTTATAAATGATTGAACTGTTTGTTTAGGCAAAGATCTTTCCATTATGTTTAATGGTAAAGACCATTTTTGGAAACGCCCCCCTCTCAAAAAAATGAAATGGAAGCTCTTATTACCCATAATGTGAAAGAATATTATAATACTAATATAGGATTATCCACATTTTGCCAAGAAACCGCCTACTTATTGAAACATTTGCGAAATTATATATATATTCCAATGAGATAGATATCGCCAATGAGGAATCGCCCATACGCTACGTGTATTACGACCACGTGATTTTCTTCCGATATTTCTGTATTTAACGATGCTTAGGTTCGGATTTTACCACACAAGCCCTATTTCAATTACATATTCAACAATAATGATCAATAAAGATGTATTCGGATACTTTCCTGAAACTGGACTTGGGCTTTAAGCACATGTCCAGCCTACTGCAGTTAATTTGTTCATTTATACCTGTTCCACGTACCCCCTTATTTTGACGATTGTTACAATGAAATTGATAACCACCGAGATGCTACATTTATGGATGACGTATGATTTAACCATGTTTCAGTGAGGCCTACTATTTTAAATTTCTGATGAACCCTACTTAAGTTGTATAATTATCAAAATTATGAGGTAAACTCCAGCAATCTATATAAATCAAAGATAATGTTTTTAAAGAAAAAAAAACATTTTTGAGCTAAAAGAAAGAGCATGTAAAGGTCAAAGTTCTGGAATTCATTAATGTTTACACTATTTTATACCATAGTCGAGAAGCATTGTCACAAATGTGACCTCACACCACAAAACGACCAATAAGTCGGGAAAATGATTTTGCTGATTGTTACATGATTGTGAAGTAAAAGTCAATACCTTTAAAATGATATATAATTTGTAATACAGTCAAACCTGTCTATAGCGACCACTCAAGGGACCGGCGAAAAGCGGTCGCTATGGACAGGTGGTCGCATTAGACAGGTAGGCCGCCATTTTGAATTTCTGGTCGCATGCTCGCATGCCCATATGCACATGTGTAATTAAATGGCATCGGTACACGCAATTTATTTACTCATCAATAGACTAGAGAGATTCACCTGCAATTTAAAATGCTCATTAAGTGTTTTATATATAATTATGAAGTCAAGATGCATCGTGTGGTCGTAACACGGATTATCATTGAACATAATTAGAAACATGGGTAAACACCACGCCTAGGCTATTACATTACTTTAGTCAAATGTCAAATGTCAAATTCGGTTGTGATGTTGAGTGAAGTGTCTTTGTGTGAAAGGGAACGAATAATCTTTGTTTATGAGTCTGAAGCACTTGGTGTCGATTAGGCCTTTTTAATGAATTGTTTATTACATTGACATGCTCAGAATTGGATGCTTGAGCGACCAAAGGCAAACTTCTTGGTGCCTTGGTCGCTCATGCGCTATTTTTGGTCGCTATACACAGGTTTAAACGTGCGTCGGGAACCACATGGGGTGGTCGCTGGTCGCGTTAGGCAGGTGGTCGCATTACGCAGGTCGTTTAACACATGATTTTTCACGGGGGGACCACAGAGCGGTCGTTATGAGCAGGTGGTCGCTATAGACAGGTGGTCGCATTAGCAGGTTTGACTGTATTTAGACTAAGCGAACCCTCTCAAAATGAGCAGCCAAGATTGGAAACATGGCTGAATCAGTTTTTAAGTTAGCGAGAAAACGGGCCGTTTCAAAGAATGGCGTCCATTCAAGCACTGTAATCAGATTATATTTATTTTATTGAAAATCATATTTAAACATGATTTCTGACCCTCAAAACTTCACAAAAGGTAGATTATGATACCCTCATTCAGGAAATACAAACATCCTGAATTTTATATTTCAAACAAAATTTGGCTATATCAGCCAATAACAGACAAACTACCATGGCGACATAACGATCGTTTTGTGGTGTAAGGTTACAAATTATGATATTATATTTTATTGTTATATTGTTCCTAAAGAACGAAAATAAATATGAATAACATGACCATTACATGTGCCATAATTATTGTATTACAAACTACACTAATATTACGTATGAAAAACAGATTCAAATCCCCAAAAAGTAAACAAAAAAGCTTAGTGGTGATTGTTGATCGAAAGTTAAATCAGGTAAATGTCGAAGACAGACACAGGCGTAGGGGAACTATTATTGGGGAAGGGTGGGGGGGGGGGGGGTTCTAGGGGTACTATTATTGGGGAGGGGTGGGAGGTGGGGGTGCTAGGGGTACTATTATTGGGGAGGGGTGGGAGGTGGGGGTGCTAGGGGTACTATTATTGGGGAGGGGTGGGAGGTGGGGGTGCTAGGGGTACTATTATTGGGGAGGGGTGGGAGGTGGGGGTGCTAGGGGTACTATTATTGGGGAGGGGTGGGAGGTGGGGGTGCTAGGGGTACTATTATTGGGGAGGGGTGGGAGGTGGGGGTGCTAGGGGTACTATTATTGGGGAGGGGTGGGAGGTGGGGGTGCTACGGGTACTATTATTGGGGAGGGGTGGGAGGTGGGGGTGCTAGGGGTACTATTATTGGGGAGGGGTGGGAGGTGGGGGTGCTAGGGGTACTATTATTGGGGAGGGGTGGGAGGTGGGGGTGCTAGGGGTACTATTATTGGGGAGGGGTGGGAGGTGGGGGTGCTAGGGGTACTATTATTGGGGAGGGGTGGGAGGTGGGGGTGCTACGGGTACTATTATTGGGGAGGGGTGGGAGGTGGGGGTGCTAGGGGTACTATTATTGGGGAGGGGTGGGAGGTGGGGGTGCTACGGGTACTATTATTGGGGAGGGGTGGGAGGTGGGGGTGCTACGGGTATGTTGCCAGAAATGTTGTCTTTCCTGAATGTTCACCTGACAAGCAAACAAACAAACAAAGAGTACAAGCTATTCGTTTGTGCTTTGGACCAGAAAGTCAATCTAAGGCAGCGACAACACACTTTGTATACCCAACATTGTATACAGATAATGTGAAAACGTTATAATAGAATTCAAACAAAATGATAGTAAATTCCTGTTATTTATCTAACTTTGTTATTATGTATCATTTAACAGGAAACGCCCAGATGTGCTACCAATGCAATGTGATCAGCTCCGATGTGCTCCAAGACACCATCCCTGGGTATACAACGGGGTGCTCCGCAGATGGCACTGTGGACTGCTTTGCCCAGGGCGGATGCTACAAGTATAAGTATACTCTCGATTACACCTCCACCTCACGTAAGTTTTTCTCCAGAACGGTGCTTTAACATGCAAATGCATGTTGACTTCTGTCTTTTGTAAACTGTTTGACCGTAAAATGATTTATATCATGTGTTTGAATTGTGAGCCCTTCACATATTTGATTGCAGTTGTTGTATTTATTGTAGTAATACATCTCGCGATAAACCCCAAATATAAAGACATTTCTCCAGATGTAAATTCGCATTGTGAAATGATTTTCGGACTATCGATTTTGGTATGTTCTAAAACTGTTATGTTGTGCTATATACACATTTGTAAAAGTAGGGAACCATGGTAACTTGCTGTTTCCAAATAAATACATACATCGAGTATTCTACCGTTTTCGAATACCACATATCTTTACAATTTTGAGTGGTAAAATACAATTATTGGAGAGGTATGTAAATATAGAGAGGAATTATAAATCATCCTTATGTCACGCGTTTGGAAAATCAAAAGTATAGTTAAATGACTATATGCACACTTTCTCCAGATAATATAACAATAAGTAATACATCGACAAAGCAAGAGAATAATTTTGAGAAGCCAGTATGTTTTAACTATTCAAAATACGTTGCTGTACTCATGGTAGAGTATAGGCTATCAATGTGATTGTTGTATGTCTTAAATTACATTTAAGAATTTAGCTGAATTTAGCTGAAGTATGTGGGGAGCATTACAGTAGGTGCTACAGTGTATATCCTAGTGCACTCATTCATGTAAAGCATGTAAAGTGTCAGATATTGCACAAAGTTGTATTTGAGACTTAGATCTTATATCAACATTATTGTAAAATACAATTATAAGATTTGTGAAGTTTGAAAGAAAACGTCCACTGTTTACCTAGTAAAAACAAAAAATTGAGGTCATATTTTTTCACCGAATACTGATGGCCTGCCGTAGATTTGTTGCAGTAATAATAGTCAGTTTGATGAATTCCGCACCCGTGTATACAGACGATACAGACTTTCCGTGTGCTCAGCCCGGCCAATGACAATGAAGTCTGGCCCGCGGAGCAGCCAAAATCATCGGTAACACGACGCGTCGTGCTTCTGAAGGCCCCGGCCAACCCGCAGGCCAGAGCCCGCTATCGCGTGGCGCGCCACCGGCCGCGGCCGGGCGTATTCAACTACGAAAATTGTACGTTTATCCAATAGCAATATCCAATACCCCGATCACCACATATGACAACCTCCCCCGCGAAGAACGCAAAGCTCTCACTTCTCTTTGAACCCGCATTTCCTTGGATATCAATGTACTCTTCGTTTGTTTATCATTCTCTGCATTGTTATGTTACATTGACACCATGTCTGACCATCTATCATTATTAATTTTCATAAACTCAGGAAAACAATGATCAAGGCCCTTAACTACCATTTTCACTAGGATAACTACAGATGTTACTCTCTTAGTCGCATCATAACCACAGGTCTCCTACTCAAGTGCAACCCCTCTCTCGGCACACTCCCACTCGAACTGCAGAAACGTTGGAACCAGACCCTATTTGGAGCATCTGTCCAGTTGATTAACATACTCTCTCAACATTGTGCATCCTCTCTTGATTAATTTGCAGTTGACATCACCAGACTGGAAAATGACCTACGCTATTGCTGTACCGATGCCCAGTGGCTCAAATACAATGATGAAATTGAATCTTGCCTTTCTACCCATAGGTCTGAACTCCTCCAACGCCGGAACCGGAAAATTGGCAATCTCATCAGGAAACGCTAAGGGACCGGCAGATTCACACAGCGCACCAGCAACACAGACGTTTCTCCCTCTCCCCAGCATAATCCTCTCTTCTTTCCAAAGGTCTCATGTTCTGCCCCACCCCACATGAAGTCCTCCAGATCGAACTCAACCATGATCTCTCCACCTTCTACCGTACAATTCGCCTCAAGGAGTTCTTCGTCGATGAACCCCCTTCTGAACCTGAACCTTTCCGACAGAAAAGTAGCTGGGTTCCTCCCAAGAATAGAGTCCGGGCACTTAAAACCTACGTACAAGCAATTAACTTACAAGTTCTCTCCTCAGATACCCACATCACCACACATGATAACCTCCACCGCGAAGAACGCAAAGCTCTCACTTCTCTCAAGAATAGGTCCGACATCGTCACCAAGCCAGCAGACAAAGGCTCAGCCGTCGTTGTCATGGACCACCAACAGTATATCGATGAAGCCATGAGACACCTTGACAACCGTTCGCACTACACACCACTTGATTCTGACCCCACCTCTGATTTCTCTCAACAGATCCAACTGACTCTATAGACGATATGAAGGTTCGTGAGCATCTCTCCATCAAAGGACACAAATTTCTTTCTCCCACTAATGCCAAACCTGCCAGATTCTACCTTCTCCCCAAGATTCACAAACCAGGTAATCGAGGCCGCCTGATCCTTTCCGGTAACGGTTCACACACAGAGAACATCTCACTCTTTGTTGACCATCACATCAAACCTCATGTCCCCTTAGCACCTTCATACATTCATGACACCCCTGACTTTTTTAGGAAACTTGAGGACATCAAGGAACAGATACCCGAGACTGCGATCATTGGCACTTTTGATGTTTCCTCTTTGTACACCAACATCCCCTTCGACGAAGGTATCACCGCATCATGCGAAGCCTTGGCTCAGAGTGGTCACACCAATCCCCCCATCTCTGACATCAAATCTCTCATGTCCCATGTACTAACCAAAAACAACTTCACATTCTCTGACAGGCACTATCTACAGATATTTGGAACAGCCATGGGTCCCCGCATGGCCCTCTCATGTGCATGTCTCTTCATGCCCAAGCTGGAGCAGCAAATGTAAGACTCATCACCTTGCCGACCATGGATTTGGTGGCGCTACATTGACGATGTCTTCTTCATCTGGACCAGCGATGAAGAGAGCCTACACACATTCATTGGCCACATTAATTCCTTCCACAGAACCATAAAGTTCACTTCTGATTTCTCTCTAGACGAAACCCACTTCCTTGATGTCACCATCAAGAAGGAGAACGGCCAGATCACCACCAGTCTCTACACCAAACCCACAGACACCCACCAGTACCTCCATTCATCTAGCTGTCACCCCCGCCACTGCAAAACAGGTATTGCCTACAGCCAAGCCCTTCGACTCCGCCGCATCTGCTCCAAGGACCCTGACTTTTCCCTCCATGCCAGAAATCTCAAGACACACCTCACAGCCAGGGCCAAAGTGCCAAAGCGGTTCATCTATCCATTAACAAAGTTCGTTTTCTCCCTAGATCCTAGGTTCTGAAGGAGAAGACTCCCAACCAGAGCACCACTGTTGTCACACCCCTAGTAACCAACTTTTATCCCAACTTACCTCCCATCCGCCGCATCTTGACCAACAATCACCACATTCTTCACACTTCTGATCGCCTCCAACAGGCTGTCCCTGATGCTCCCATCCTAGCCTACATACGCCCTCGCAACCTAAAGGACATCATTGTTCGAGCTGAACTTCCCACCCCCATTAACAACCATTATCCCATACAGCAGGCACCTTAAAGTGCACCGCCGACAGATGCATTGTGTGTCAGACACATATCCATCAGGATGATACCTTCACCAGCCACTCATCTCTCACCATACCAAGGGCCACATCACTTGCACCACCACCAATGTTGTATATCGTATCACGTGCAGAGCCTGCGGCATCAAGTACGTAGGTGAAACTAGGAATACCCTCAAGAGACCCGTTTACGGACACAGATCTACCATTCACACCTCCAAACATGACACTCCAGTGGGCAACCACTTCAACCTACCTAATCACTCCATTTCTGACATGATTCTACAGGGAATAGAATCTCTAGCTAACCGCCCGGACACACTCCGCTCCAGCAGAGAGAAGTATTGAATAAGACGTCTCTGCACTATTCATCCCCGTGGTCTTAACATCCAAGAAGGCAGTGATTAACCTTTGCTTCTCTCCCCTTCATTGTCTGCACCACCATTTGTTTTGTTTTTACCCCCATATCGACACTTTACTTTGTTCTGCATACTATTTATGTTCTTATTTCCCATTTTATTTTCCCCATATATCCATTTTGGTTTTCTTTGAGATCACATTATTTACACTGTCTCCTTACAACACACTGTCACCATTCATACACATAATTATGTTTATTTATAAATATGTTATAATTTTTGCATTCAATTTCTCTCGATAGCTACACTGTCCATAGACATGGTCTTATTAATATACATCCATATTCTCATCATGCATAGTTCCACCTCTATTTTGAGCATATTGTTCCACCCCCTCTCATTTGTCTCTCCACCTCACCTCTGATGGCTTATGCCGAAAGGGTGGGTAGCGTCGCGTCGCCCCCCCCCCCCCCGGTTTTGCCGAAAGGGTGCGTTGGGAACGTCGCGTCGCGTCGCGTTCACTGGAACGCGACCTTTCGTCCAAAGCCCCCCCTCCTCTCCGGTTTTGCGGAAAGGGTGTGTTAAAAAAAAAAAGATCGTACTGTTAGGTTGCTTGAACTATTTTTTTGCCAGTGGTAAAAATGCCAGAAGTAAAAATGCCAGAGGTAAAAGTGCCAGAGGAAAAAAACGCCAGAGGAAATATTACAGTGTAAAAGACTCCAAATCTATTTTTTCTCATCAAGATTATGGTACATGCCCCCCCCCCCCCCCCCCCAAAAAAAGAAGCTTTCCTTTGCCCAGGATAAAACTTATTTCGTAGACAGACTTTGTATTCGCATACACTATACATTTTATAATTCATCTTCGATTGAGAGGGAGGGAGGGGGGGGGGGGGGGGCGAAGGGAGGGGGCATTATTTCCCTGATTCAATGGTGAGAGAGCCAAAAGGCCCACATTGACATGCCCAGAGGGTAAAGAGTGGGGGGGGGGGGGGGGGGGGGGGGGCAATGGTTGCAGGCGGCAGCAGAAAATATTTTTCAATCAACACCCCAAGAAGCATTTTGGGATATAGCCATTAATTACTTTCGAAGATGACTTATATATACATAGTGTATACAAATACAAAGTCCGTTTACAAAACCAAGTTTTATCCTGGGCAAATTAAAGCATTTTAATCGTTTGAAGCCATGAATGTTTTTTTTTTTTTTTTGGGGGGGGGGGGGGGGGGCATGTACCATAATCTTGATGAGAAAAAAAAAGAGATTTGCAGTCTTTTACACTGTTATATTTCCTCTGGCATTTTTACTTCTGGCATTTTTACCACTGGCATTTCTACCGCTGGCATTTTTTTGTCACTGGCATTTTTACCACTGGCATTTTTGTCACTGGCATTTTTGTTACTGGCATTTTTGCCACTGGCATTTTTACCACTGGCATTTTTTCCTCTGGCATTTTTTCCACTGGCATTTTTTCCAATGGCTTTATTACATGTAGCCTAAATAAAAACATACAAAAACACACATGCATAGACCAAGGAGGTATACATGTACAAGACGAGTACTAGTAGGCCTACTATCCATGCACAAACCTACAACCACACCCACACACACGGCAAACGACACATTTTCATTTTACTGTTTTTTCTATTTGCCGAATTAAATGAACTTTGTAAATAAATATTGAGTTTTCTTACGTGTCGTAAAACAAATTCTGCTTGAACTGCCATTCCACTGGGAAGTAAAAATCTGACTGCACGATGGACACTTTGCTCGGCCCTGTCATTATCTTTACGTTTGGTTTATAAAAGCTTCTGACCCTTCGGGCAATGATAATTAAGGGGTTTTAGGGACGAGCACCGTACTAGGGTTTTATATAGCTCAGTCGGAAGAGCACCGGTCTATCAATCCGGATGTCTCGGGTTAGAATCCCGTTGGAATTCCATCTTTGCCCTATTTTAATCACAATATATTTCTGGTCAGTTTCTTTATAATCATGTTTGAATTAATCTTTACTTTTGGCAAGAGGAATACCAAGAAAAGCTTTATTTGAAGTTGAAATGATCCATAATTTAGGTAGTTTCAAACTAATGTTCACATTCACATGTGGGACAATGATGTGCCACAAATGGCGTGTACACAAACTAACACGGGTTTGTGGAAACATCCAAAACAAACACATACACACACAAATGTACATTGAAATAAATCATTTTTGTTAAAGGACATTTTGAACGTTTAGAGGCTGTTTTTATTGTATTCATGACCAGACTGCATGAGGCTGTGCGAGACGCGTACATCTTTCCATGACAAAGTAATGTTAATAAATTTATCGTGTGTTACCGAGTCTGAAATGAACTTTGTTTCAGTAACAAATCATAAACAAATTACATTTTTGAAAATTACGTTGCCATGAAATCGCTCCTGTCAGATTTTTAAAAATGCATGCTTCTTTTTCTTAGGTGAATGGAAAGGCAAGATGGAACAGAGTATGAGCGTTGTGACTTATTCCATCGCCAACCTCTGGTGTATATTTACACACTTTGTCACAATCAACGTTAAATTCTAACAGTCAACAAATGAACATCAACGTATTCGACGATCATTCGTCGATCGATTGTCTATTTTTATATGAGCATGTATTGATTAGTACATTTTTATGTTGGCTTGGACCCCTTTGAAAAACAGCATGTAGCTGACAAGGGCAATCCATCCCATTAGTGGAGAATAAATAGATAACGTATAAACACTACTTCAAATTACCTATCTCATTAAAAAAATCAATCATCTTCTCAGATGAAAAAAATGTATTTGTAGAATGTGGAGACCAAGTACTTAAATTAATACGGCTAGGTTCCGATTTCAAGGCTCATATCGGACATACTGTTGCCTTCGAAGTGATGCACATTTGTGACATTTTCATTTTTGACAGCATTTTTCTTATAATATGTGATAGAATAGAAACTAATTAATATAAATGATAAAAGGCTTTCATGGTTAAATCAGGAAGATTAGCAAAGTATTGGCACAAAACAAGAACATTTAAGCAATGATTTTGAGTCATTAATCAGCGTAACAAAAACATACAACATTGGAGGCAAAAGTAAACATCTGGTTATGAATCTTTCTCAAAGAAAATTATATTTACCCCATTTAACAAGTGGTTACATGATTAAATCAGCAAGACATTTCGGGAAATGCTGCAGTCCTCGGCTGCATTTTCATGGGCCACCCTGTACAATAATTCCACCAATATATCATGTCAATCAAGATTTTCCTGATCTAGTATGATCACTGTCCTGATGATCTCGTGAAATATGTTAATCCCAATATAAAAAGTAAACAAAATCGTCTTGTTTGGAGACCGGAAATAATTTTGCAGGCGTTCTATGACTTTTGACCACAACTGTAAGGCATTTCCATCAGTCACAATAATTTACTCTTAAAAATGCATACTGGTAATAACTTTGATAAAATAGAATAAATAAAGTAAACAAGTAAACAGCAACAATTCAAAAAGAACACCAATACATGAACACAACTCAACTTAATATAATGTAGACAAGATATTTAGGCAGGAAGTTGGAACAGCTAATTTTCATCTTTTAAAACAGCAGAACTCAACAAATTCAAATTATGCCCCTCTTCTTATCTGATGTTTTGATTCAAATACATAATTTAGCATGTAACGTATGTCAGGTATCGTCAGGTGTTTTCCACTCATAAGTTTAGTGAGATTTAAACTGGTAATCTATCACAATCATGACCTTAAAAATGCGTTCAGACTGGTAATTGCCATTTCACTCTTTTTTGTTAAGTACATTGAGTCTTCCACAAGTGCAAAAGAAAGTTAAAGAAAGAAGAAAAAAAAAAAGAAAAAAACTGCCATAATCTCCAGAGTATATATCTCCCTTGTGTCAGTTCATAAATGCTACATGTATGTATAGGTACTTGAAACAATTACTGATGGCAAAGAAACTTACAGTTCTTCCCATTCTATTAAGTGTTTTACTTCCATTAATGTATTAATGATTGTTATTTTTTTTTTAGATCAACTACCATAAAAAAAATATACAGTTTGGTTGCATGGCAATTCCCAGCAGTTCATAGCATCATAGACAAAGAGACAGACAGATGAAGTGTAGAACGTCCTCCTCCCTTTGTGGTAGATCACATTACAATTATCTAAAATACAAAGCCTTAACATTGTGAACCTGATGAAATTCCTGTTGTTCTTTGAAAGTTAGGGGTATCCTTGTGCTTATAGTATTTACGCACTAGTGTATACTTCCTGCTGTCCCCAATATCCTCGCAGGATCCAACATTGTCATCCTTATCTATGGTGATCTCACTTTTGGCCCTACTGGGTTTTTGCTATTTCCCAGTTTCATCACATGTCAGATCTTCTTTAAAGCGAAGTTGAGAAGAATCTATCAAGAAGCACAATTCTTGGTCACAACCAACTGGTAAAGAGTTGTTCACTTGTACTGATGGGAACAGTAGTGTCTTTGCTATCCGCTTACTGTCTTTGAAGTAGGTATTTTCTTCTTTGTGCCTGTATAATGCTGGTCCAACATTACTGGAGTGGTGATTTTCCTCGTCTGATGAATCACTTGAGATTACAGCCTCCTCAAGCTTTGGTCGCTTGAAAGTGCTGGACCCTTCACGAAAAGCTGTAGGCCCACCTGCCATGAAGACTTCATCTGGATTTCTGAAGAATGAAAAGTAATAAAAACAAAAATACACTTGTTAAATTGTAAAAATAATACAGTGCAATTCCCACAAATTGACCACAAAAATAAGTTGTGCACATTACACATCAACAGTTCATACCAATTTTGTTTTATTTGGTCAATGTATGGTTAATTTGATTTCTGTGGTCAGTGATGCACACCCTGAAGATTCAAGTGCATTCATTTAATGTTTGATATAGCAACTGAGACAATAACCATTATGGCTCACTTTACAGGATGTTTGGAGTGCTGCATTCATTATCTGTAACACCCAACTAAAAGGGTGCATTTGGAGAGTAAAGGTTGTCTCATTTTGATACATTTAGGTTATCAATCCATGGGAGAGGGGGGGGGGGGGGGGGATGGGTAGATGAGGGGGCTTTTATCTAATGATATTTTCCTGTGTTGCAATTAGGAGTATGTCATCAATAACAAAATAACAACTGTGAAACCCTACTGCGATATGGATTTATAAGATGCCATCGAAGCACACACCAACCACATGTAGCATGCAAATGGATGAACCATTTTTATTCCTAAATTTAGCGTTCGGTCAGGTAAAATAAAAATACAACCCCCATTTGTTCTGTTCTTCAGTTTGCAGTGACGATCAGAGTACATTGATATATTATAGCTGTGTGATCGATGTGTCGTGGTATAGCTAAAAGCAGTCTCTAGTCCTGCTATGCTTTGTGTTTGTTTTGTTTTTATACAGTGCGAGTCAAAAAAAACGAAACCGGACTTTGATAGCTTATCAATCCACAAATCTAGAGGTATAAATGTTGATATTGGTATCATGTATCAGTTTGCAGTGTTCTTGTTTTGTGAATGGTTGCATCTGTTGTTTGATTTTCAAAGATAACTTCATCCTTATCATGTCCTATTCAGGGCCCCTGCCTCTAAACAATGGGGCTGCTGATGGGAGGACAGTGGGGGATCCCCTTCAACACTGATTAACATGATGAACATTGGCAACCAGCTGGCATTTGTTTTGATTCACCAAAGGATATTCTTGAAATGTTCTTTTGAAAAAACGGTAAACAAACGCATTCATTTATGATAAACACAACAAAAAAGTCCCCCCTAATCAAAATATCGTAACTTGTTGACAAAAAGGTTTTGAGCAAAATAACTTGGCAGGATTGTTTCTACACTTATTTACTAACTTATGTGTGAAAATGAAAGTGGTCCTCGTATTCATGCATGAGTGAGTACACAATAAAGATAAAATTGTCACTTTTCAAAAGTCACGTGACTCTTGTGACTTTTAAAAAGTGACAATTTTGTCTTTAATGTGTGCTCACTCATTCAGGACTCGACGGATAAATATCATTTTCACACAGAGGTGGGTCAATAAGTGTAGAAACAATCCTGCTAAGGTATTTTGCCCCAAATCTTTTCGTTAAAAAGTTAACCTATTTTAATTAGGGGGGACTTACTTTTTTTTGTGTGTTTAGAACAAGACAACGGCAAACTTGGACACGGGTAGTTTTTGCATGACTTTGGATAATAAGTTCGCGTTCGATGAAGCGTAAAGTGATCAAAATGTATGATGTATCATTTTAAAGGCAATTACCCAAGCTTTAATCTGATACCAATATCAACATATATATAATTAAAATTGTGGATTTATAAGCTATCAAAGTCCGGTTTCGTTTTTTTTACTCGCACTGTATATTGGAGGCATGGGCGTAGATCTGTCATTGATACCCATTCAACAGTGAGGGAGAATAGGTATTACGTAAGTATCTACGCCCATGGTTGGAGGAGGAGTAGAGGAGTCATGCTGGAAGTGTTAAATGCTTCAAAGTATGTGCATGCATATAATTTACCTCATGCCATTTCCAACAAAGGGAAATATTGAATTAGGCTAGACAAGGAACACATAGACAACTACATGCATTGAAGGTATAGTCTAAATTTGCTTGCACCAACTGATTAGTTGGTGTCTTCCAGCATGATCGGCTCTCAGACAGAGAAACAACAGTACAAGAAATGTATCATTCTTTGCCATGACAAGTTACTCTTGATTGAATGAAAAACAAATGCTTAAAACAGTTATTTTTGGGTCAAAGGCCGCAGGTGGGGGGAGGGGGAGGGGGGGGGGGGGGTTCAACCCGCCAAACCCCCATCTACAAATGTATGTTTTGGTTGAACCTCCCCCCCCCCCCCCCCCCCACCCGCCCCCCAACCCCCTCCCCCAGTATGCCTATGCTTGTGGGGGGATGCCGGGGAAAACATGTTAGGAATAAATGTGTCATTTAATCCATCATGAACACATGATGCAAAAATTGACACTTTTTTGTATCACATCTGGCCGAACTATTATTACCCACAAGCTACCTCACTAGTCGCCCCGGAAAATTAGAGATTGCTTGAATGTTGTCAAATTGAAAGATTAAACGAGAACTTGTTTGAGATTTAATCTCAATTATATAAGTAATAATAATGAGGGTTTACGTTCATATGAGACCCCGTCAGTGCGCATGCGCTAATCCGCAATATTCGTAGATAGCCGAGGATGTGCCTGCTGAACCAAGGCAGGAAGATAACGAGAACTGTGATTAGTAATAAGACCCAACATTAGGGAGGGTAAGGGAGGGAACGTAAACCCTCATTATTATTACTTATATAATTGAGATTAAATCTCAAACAAGTTCTCGTTTAATCTTTCAATTATACTACGTAATACCATTTCGGGATAACGTTCATATGAGATTTTGAAGCTCACCAGGTACTTCCGATTCTGACCACAATATAATGTACAAATACATTTATTGAATGTAGGTATGGCCGGCAGACAACAAGACCGTTTTACTGACAAACCTTTTTGCCTAACTGACATTAGAGGTGTCTTGAAATCACTCCTGGCCATGTCCATTTCCATTTGTGTCCATGAAGGACTTATGAGTGCACCTGTACATTTTATGCTCCTGTGTGTGCACCTGTGAAGTAAATGTTCCTGTTCTTCACTGATTTCATGTATAATAAGCGTAGGATTACCTTCCGTAGACCAGCCTGCCCATTGGGCCAGAACTCAATAGGAACAATATAAATATAAACTAATATATTTTCTACAAAATTTATTCCAGCTCTTTAGTCAAGTTAACATGTGCGTGAGGTACTAGTACTGTCCGTTACCCCCACTGTCTTTGTTCTGCGTAAGAGATATCGCAGGTAACTAAATACACATGAGCCTCCTATTCAGTGGGTGTGCCTTCATTAGATAGTGGAAGTTCCACATATACCCCGGATCCTTTTCGGTAGGAGGTCCACTGCACTATTATATGTCCAAAATATAAACAATTCAGTGACTAGACCCCCTGGGTCGACATAGAAAGGTGTGCAAATTATCAAAGTCTAAGTCAAGCGTGAGGCGAAGAACTATGATAACACCCTAAACCTCCTTTAACCTCAGGAGGGCGTAATTAAAGACATCCTCGTACGACATAAAAGGGTGTTTATTTACTGGGCCTAATACCAGATACGCTGATAATGAGCTGCATGCCAGTAATCAATGACTCCGAGATCAAGCTTTCGTTTTCCGAAAGTCTGCCTGCAACCCAACAATGTGTATACATCCTCCTCTATAGATAGTCTAGGCCTCGTGGCTCATATTCAATTGATTGAGCAAGTAAGTCTAGTCGTATGGGTTATTGGGTTAAAACCAATATCCAGGGGAGGGCACCTCAGTTGATTAAGCCTAATAGAACTACGAGCAGACCAGCTGCATCTCATCATACAGATTGTCCCAAAATGTTAAGGATAACAAAGGATGGGAATTTGGAGAAACTCAAATCGACAGTGAATGCCCCAATTAGGTAATAATCCATTTTACATATATCCACCCAAATAAGGCTAGTTCTGGGGACCAATTTCAAACAATTTCACTGAATGAATATGTATTCAGCACCTTAAAGTGCCTGTACATTCGGTCTGCCTCCGAGTTATTTTCCCATCAAACGGGCAACCAACATATCGTTGAACACATGTTTACTCGTACATAATTCACATTGAATGCTGTATGCTGCCTCGTCGCTATATATGACGGCTTGCATCAATCATATCAATACAAGGTAGTACATGTACATTGTCCACATTAATTACAAAGGATAGAATGTCACATTACCCAGCAGCTACCGTTCGTTAAAGGTAGTTTATGCCGTAAAATGTAGTTATGATATAGGCCATTCTATTTCTATCAGCAACCTGAGCATAATTAGACTGAGATTGATAATGTAGCACCCAGCCATTCCCACTAGCATGCATGGACGCAACTCGAGCTCCGGTTTCGGTCTTCTCATGGGGGCGAGTAAAGATATCACATGGTTGGAACAACCAACCAAAAAAGTTCCCCTCGAGACATAATCATTATTTTACAAATAATGACTTACATTGAATGTCGCTTTACTGGGAGAAATGTATTCTCTCTCTCTAAATAGATGACAATCGACGAGAGGTCCACACATTCGCCTGCTGGAGAATCGAAAAGATCTTCCAGATAACCCTGGCACCATGCCTTAGCCGAGCGATCCGAAATGATAATGCATATCTTCAAAGGCATTCTATTTAGAGCGCTTTGCATTATAAAGGTCTAAATATCATAGTTCTATATTCAAAAAGAAGTCAATGAATATAATTTCTTTTAGTGGGATGGGTGCTGATTTCCCAGGGTGAATAAAACCCAAGATGCACAAGAATGTCAGAAGTAGCTAATAGCTCCCTTGAGTTGTTTTAATCCACTCCAATAATCAGGAGTGTATCATCGAGATATCCTGACCCGATTTAATTAAGTATAGTGCATAGACCTGGTGATGTATCAGGGCCATAGAATAGGGCTATGAGTTGTCAGCATAAATCATAGCAATTCAATCCGAGGTATAAATTATCCTCATGGGTAGTTCGACAATATACAATATGCGTCACGGGGATTGCTAGACAATTTTCAGGGAATACACAGTCCAGCACCATGTGCATGCATGTAGCCCGTATGGAATATCCATTATGTCAATGCAAATGACATGAAATTAGTCAACTCAGAAAGAGTCCTTGAGAATTAAGGCGTACCCCATTCTGTATTGGTCTAATAGTAATACAATATTAGATATGAATTCGCCCACTTATATCTTGGCAGGGCTCAATACCATTCAATTATAGACTAGAGGCTACTGATAAACCCATGTGTGCATTCAGCATCACATGTGACGCTTTCTATAATGAGCGTTCATGTAAGGATTGAATTATTTCCACGCCGGAAACTCATAGCATCCCATGACAGGCCTAATAACATTAAGGTCCGTAATTCTAGCCAGTTTTCTGACAACCTCAATCGACCCAAAAAACTTGGGATTATTACAAATATTAAATATTAGCATTAGGCAAATCGAGTTCATTGAATAGATTCAGAGTAATCCACTTGCCTTGTCTGAATTTGGAGTTCTATTTACTCCTCTGCTTGTTGGCCTACGGGCTCATCTCTTGGCACCTGGCACTAGCATCTGAGACTGGCTTAACTTTAGCCTGTCATGATTGAGCGTGTGGAGGTAGTCAGTCCCTCCTTTCTGAGTGTACCCTAACACAGGGGCTATTCTGCGATCACTACACTCCTGACATAGGCCTGGACTACACGGCCGGCAGTGGGCTGGGCTCTACGAGTCCAAGCGGATATTCCAATCGCATAAATAGTGGGTTATAGTCTACGTCCCCGGTGGGGATGGCGAGGCGGTATTTAAATTACCTCTCATGCTCATGTAGCAGGAAATGTACGTTGCAAAGTACGTAAACCTTGCATTCAAGTCAGGGTGCATTATTTCTTATTGCAGATATTTGAGTTATAAGTATAAATTGCCATTGGCTTAGCAATTCAATGCCTGTAATACATAGGGCCATCTAATCGATGTACCAGTACACCGCCCATATAAATGGAGCGTCTCACTCATACAAGTCATATAGTCATAGGCAGCCTTTGGCTCCAAGATTGAAGCCGAAAGGAAACATAGATAATTTCCATTCTGTTTAAGAAAGGAGTCATTCAATTTTGCTAAAAAGGATTTATAATATAAGCATTGGCGCCCATTGTCGCCGCTAATAATAGTATAGATACATATTTGTACTCTATAAATTCGAGTCACGACATTCGTGGCTTTATATCTGTATATTAATGACTCTATAATCAGACTGACAATATCAAGTTCAGTTGTATTCTATATGCACTTGCTTGTATCTGGATAATTAGCGGAGAATCCTCAAGAAACAGTGTCACTGTCACCTCTAATATTAGGTGCGACATAAAGTAAGCGTAGACAACTACTTCTTATTCAATAAAATACAATAGATTCTCAAATATATCCAATGCGAATTGCCATTGCAAATTTTGCGGCGATAGAGAGAATGACAAATTGATCAGGTTGCCTGAAATGTACCAACTTATAAGCCCGGTGGGCGGTATGTCATTCATAATAGCTCGAAATAGATATTTATCTTTGACGCGCGCTAACCCCCGTGGGGCAGCGGACGGGGGTGTGAGCAGCCGTAGCATCGGCAGCGGCCAATTAATTAGGTCTGCATAATTCACGCTTACAATAACTACTAAGTACTAGTATATAGCGCTTCCATATCCAGTCTAGTATTACTGAACGGAGATAAGGAATCACAGATTACGGCTTTAAAATAGAGCCAGTCTATTTCACTGTCTCGCTCATAGTTACTCATAGCCTTTGGCTTCGAGTTTGAATACGATCAACTTTCCTAAACCCACTCTTGGCGACTGTGTCACCAGCGGCCGTGCCGCAAGAGTAGGATATCTCGACCCCCGTCAGAGTCCGTGGCTCCTGCGCTAGGCTGTGCCTAACATGCAGACGGGGGACGGACTCGCTCGATCATTGCCTTTGGCATCGAGTCTGACTTAGATAACTTTCCCCGCCCACTCTTGCCAACTGTGTCGGCAGCAGCTTTGCCGCTAGAGTGGGGAACTCTCCCCCCGTACGAGCCCGTGGCTCCGGCGCTAGGCTGAGCCTAATACGCATGGGGAATATGCAGCCGAGCTGCAATCCATTCTACGAGATGATCAAATCCGGCCTAAAATAACACTTGGAAAACAAGATTTGATACAAATAAACGTCTCAAAAGAACGAGAGAATATCAAATATAATCTAGAAACGATTTGTTACCTTCAAAAAGCGGGGATTGCGCGGATAAAATTGCATATATTCTAGAGATCGAAAGGTGTCCTTTCGCTCAGAATGCACGCGTAACCAACGAATTGCGGATTAGCGCATGCGCACTGACGGGGTCTCATATGAACGTAATCCCGAAATGGTATTACGTAGTATAATGTGTTTAGTGGGGACAATATGTATACACAACAAAATTATAATCACTTTGCCAACTTACTCTCCATGAGCCGTGACCTCAGATGCTCCTTCTCCTTCTCCTCCTCAGAAGAGATGAATATTACCCTAACATAAAATGAAAGAGAGGTGACTTTAGTACACTGTGGATAAAAAGCAATAAAAAAGCAATGCAAAATATGAAACAAAATTAGGCTGACATTTCTTTCTATCTATAGAACTAAAACAGAGAGATCTGTTGGTTTGTTTATTTGTCCCTCCAGCTATGCAAATCACCATGCCTTAACGTATGACCCTCATCAATTACATCAAACGGAAGTTGTTTTTTTGACTTTTTGTGCCTAAAAAAAGACCACCCTTGCATTGCCAGCTATTCAAAGCCGAACTCAAATAGTTTGTGACGTGTGCACAAGATGCATAACTAAGTTTCGTGTGCACATCAGAAGGATACGACTGCACTGATTGTCCATTCATAAACCAATGGAGGCGAGATAGCTGAGTCAGTAGAGCATTAGACTATGCCGGGACCATCGGACCATGTTTGGTTTTGTTTAAGTCGGGAATAGCCAGTGTTTTTCATAATCACGATATGGAATGGAATGGCATGATTTGTTAATAATAATAATAATGTTTTGACTTATATAGCGCCTAATATGATTGATAATCATCTCTTAAGCGCTTTACAATGATATTATTACCCCGGTCATAGGATACAATGCAAACCAGCACACATCGTGTGTACCATCTCCACTCCCTGGGGAGCATCCCTTCCAAGTGGCTCATGGGCATTGAGAAGATCATTCACATAATAAAGGCTTTCACCTCCTACGTGCCAGGTCCCCATTTATACACCTGGGTAGACATGGTAGAGAGCAGCAATGTGGATTAATTGTCTTGCTGAAGGACAAATGGGACGGGCATACACTGGGTTCGAACTCGGGATCTCACGATTGGAAAGCGTGTGCTCTACCAATCTTGCCACACCACATCCGTCATGACGTTTTGAGAGCTTTGCATTTTTATGTTCAAACATTATTTGAAATCTACAAATGTATGCTTGGGAACCTGTCAGTGTGGATGTGTTTTGTAGACACGGGTCCTATAGTCAGCTTAAAGGTATACTTTTAGTCAATTTGCAAGTGATCAGAATTAATACCTTTCTTCAGCAAACAAGATTCTGACAAAATAAATATAACTAGAAAGTTTCAGATCATCTTGTTAGTTTTAGAAACAAAACTTTCTGTAGAATTTCTATAAATTTCTCTGTTTCATGATATAGAGCAATAATATGCCTACATAAGCCATGCTATTTTACAGATTGAATAGCCTGGTGTTTTTGTTTGTTGTTGTTGTTGTTGTTGTATTTTTAAAACCTAGAATACTTTCTATTCTATTCTGTTTCCAGTCTAAGCATGCATGAGTGATCTGTACTGGCATGGTTGCCAAAATGTTTCTTTTGGGTTCTTGTGCATTTGTGTATCATTGAAAAGTATAATTCTGCATGTGGCAAGACTGTCAACATGGTCAAAGTGAAGAATGGAGAGCTTGACTGGATAATTCACATCTAGCCAAGCATTTCACCATAAAACTGACAAAACTTACTCAGTTGCCATAAGGTACTTGAAGTTGGTATGCTCTCAGGAAATCAGATCATGCACATGCTCGGGTAGATCCCCTATAGTAGGCTGTAGCACATCTAAGAGTAAGACTAAGTGGACATCAAACTCGGTCGGGCTGTTTTCACCGCTCTAGTTGAATGAAGAATCTAATAGGAAATACAATTGAATAAGAGAATGCATGAATTTTAGAACACGAACATCAAAGTGACATTACCCTTTTTAAATAATTATGTAACGCATTATCATATAAACCGAAGTTTGTAACTAATCGTAACAACTATATATACGACTTGTACATTTATATGAAATGTGCAGTAATGAATAAATGCCGAGAAGGAGAAAGAAAGACAAAAATCATGGAAGCCGAAGAACAGCGTATGCCACAAAACTTTGTCATCCAATCACACATTTTTGAAATAATATCCTCAAGAAATAATAAATTAAGCTCACCACCTGACCGTTAAACCTCCTATGTATAGCTTAGGCCTTTATAGATTTCCCCACCCATTTTCGTCACCTCTTCATTCTATTTCTAAAAATTTGCTTTCAATTCCAACGTAGGCCTTTATATAGGACACGATCATTTGGACACCATTCTTCCCGCCCTTCACTGGTAAGGGGGTCAGGGCGGATCCAGGGGGTGGGCGGGGATGGGTGAGAGGTCAGCAAATAAATATTCTGCTGATTTTTTAAACATATTAAACAGGTGGTAAGCTGTTCTAACTGACATGTACCAGCTCCTGTCATTAGTTGTTGATGTTTTATTGGTTTGTATATTCATCCTCCACCATCATCATAATCACCACCCCCATCATCATCATCATCACCACCACCACCACCATTATCATCATCATCACCATCATTACCACTACCACCATCATCATCACCACCAGCACCATCATCTTCATTGTTATCATCTTCATCCTCATCACAATATGTCATCATCATCATCATCACCATTATCACCACCACCACCACCATCATGATCATCATTATTGCATCACGGTCACCATCATCATCACCACCACCACCATCATCATCAACACCATCACCACTCCCACCATCATCATCATCATCATCATCTTCATCATCATTCCTTCTCATTTATTAAAAGGAGTTTGTTTCTAAGTTTGTCTGTTTACAGGTGAAAATTTCCAAGAAATATTTAATAGTAGACATGCAGAATCCACATTCACGTACAAGTTTCTTTGCTTGCTGTTAAAAAAGAACTCATGTACATCATCAGGATTGTTGCTGTTACCTGTGTCATGGTTTGAAATCAAAATATAACTTTTATTTGAATACCTCTTTTCTCTTTATATGAAGAATTGTTGTTAACAAGAGTGTCACATCCGAAACACAAGCATTTTGTTAACTGCGGCACATCGGAAATGCGATGCCTCAAAAAGTCATGCAGGAAATCTGGTTCCTCTTTTCACTTTAATTCGCAGATTAAAACATAATGTTCACTTCTCATTTTCTATGCAAAAAACTACAGAAAATTGTTTAAAAAAAGATTCGAGGATTTGGAAATTTTCATCTTTGTTGACAAATTTGCTCAAAAAGCAGAAATATAAAAAAAAAACAAGTGTGCCTTATGTCTGCATATATTTCAAGTTCATACTTCTAGTAATCTAAATCCTGATATTTCATTTCATTCACCATGGATACATAAATATGAAATATTAACTTTTATGTGAAAATGTTATAAATCAAACTAGGGACAAAACATTAACGAAATTAACTCCTGTCCATGTGGATATCAGGATTAGATTACTAGAAGTATGAACTTGAAAATATATGAGAGTCGTATACAGCCTAGCTTTCGATCCTAGCAGAATCTTCGTCAGGGCACAAATGACAGTAACTACAGAAAAAACACAGAATATATACCAACATAAACACATGTATGGAAGGGGGGCTGGAAAGAGGAAAGGAGGCGGAGACACAAACCAATGAAAGCAACTGTGAGTGGGTGAGTGTCGAGACTGCTTGACCAATCAGGTAAAAACAGGCATGGGTGGGTCCTTAAGTGGCTGCAGTCAAAGAAAATGTGATGAGAGTGTAAGGCTTAGAGAAGAATAGAGGTAGGGAGGATCAAAGAAATAAATCAAGAAATGGAAAGAGACATGTGAACAAAAGACAGTTGATCAGGTGTGGGAGTGCACTGGGGCATTGAGAGGGGAGGAACAATAGAGGGGATTATGAGTGTAGGGGATGGGAGGAGAGGATTAGGACAAAGAAAGTGAAGTGAAGTGTGTTGCAGGATCGGATGAATAGGATAGGCGAGATCAAAGGACAGGGAGTTAAAAAGAGATAAAGAGATAGTGAACAAAAGGAAGCCTAAATAGGTAGGTGATCAGAGGGAAGGTGGAGAGACAAATGAGGGTGGAACAATATGATCAAAATGGAGGTGGAACTGTGCATGATGAGAATGTGGATGTATATGAATAAGCCCATGTCTATGGACAGTGTACCTATAGAGAGAAATTAAATGCAAAAAGTATAACATATTAATAAACTAACATGATTATGTGTATGAATGGTGACAGTGTATATAACGTAATCTCAAAGAAAACTAAAATGAATATATGGGGAAAATAAAATGAGAAATAAGAATATGAATAGTATGTGGAACAAAGTAAAGTGTCGATATGGGGGGTGAAAACAAACAAATGGTGGTGCAGACGATGAAGGGGAGATGCAAAGGTTAATCACTGCCTTCTTGAATGTTGAGACCACGGGGACGAATGGTGCAGAGACGTCTTATCCAATACTTTTCTCTGCTGGAGCGGAGTGTGTCCGGGCGGTTACCTAGAGATTCTATTCCCTGTAGAATCATGTCAGAAATGGAGTGATTAGGTAGGTTGAAGTGGTTGCCGGCTGGGGCGTCATGTTTGGAGGTGTGGATGGTGGATCTGTGTCCGTAAAAGCGTCTCTTGAGGGTGTTCCTGGTTTCGCCTACGTACTGCATGCCACAGACTCTGCACGTGATAAGATATACAACATTGGTGGTGGTGCATGTGATGTGGCCCTTGGTATGGTGAGAGATGTTGTTGGAGTGGCTGGTGAAGGTTTCATCCTGATGGATATGTACCTGACACACAATGCATCTGTCGGCGGTGCACTTAAAGGTGCCTTGCTGTATGGGAGAGGGGTTGTTATTGGGGGTGGGAAGTTTAGCTCGAACAATGTGGTCCTTGAGGTTGCGAGGGCGTCTGTAGGCTAGGATGGGGGCATCAGGGACAGCCTGTTGGAGGCGATCAGAAGTGTGAAGAATGTGGTGATTGTTAGTCAATATGCGACGGAGGGGAGGTAAGTTGGGATGAAAGGTGGTCACTAGGGGTGTGACAACAGTGGTGTTCTGGTTGGGAGTATTCTTCTTCAGAACCTCGGATCTGGGGAGAGAACGAACTTTGTTAATGGATAGATGAACTGCTTTGGCACTGTGGCCCCTGGCAGTGAGGTGTGTCTTGAGATTTCTGGCATGGAGGGAAAAGTCAGAGTCCTTGGAGCAGATGCGGCGGAGTCGAAGGGCTTGGCTGTAAGCAATACCTGTTTTGCAGTGGCGGGGGTGACAGCTAGATGAATGGAGGTACTGGTGGGTGTCTGTGGGCTTGGTGTAGAGACTGGTGGTGATCTGGCTGTTCTCCTTCTTGATGGTGACATCAAGGAAGTGGGTTTCATCTAGGGAGAAGTCAGAAGTGAACTTTATGGTTCTGTGGAAGGAATTCATGTGGTCAATGAATGTGTGTAGGCTCTCTTCATTGCTGGTCCAGATGAAGAAGACATCGTCAATGTAGCGCCACCAAATCCATGGGCGGCAAGGTGCTGAGTCTAACATTTGCTGCTCCAGCTTGGTCATGAAGAGACATGCAAATGAGGGTGCCATGCGGGTACCCATGGCTGTTCCAAATATCTGTAGATAGTGCCTGTCAGAGAATGTGAAGTTGTTTTTGGTTAGTACATGGGACATGAGAGATTTGATGTCAGAGATGGGGGGATTGGTGTGACCACTCTGAGCCAAGGCTTCGCATGATGCGGTGATACCTTCGTCGAAGGGGATGTTGGTGTACAAAGAGGAAACATCAAAAGTTCCAATGATCGCAGTCTCAGGTGTCTGTTCCTTAATGTCCTCGAGTTTCCTAAGAAAGTCAGGGGTGTCATGAATGTATACATTCATGACACCCCTGACGTCTCAGGATGAAACCTTCACCAGCCACTCCAACAACATCTCTCACCATACCAAGGGCCACATCACATGCACCACCACCAATGTTGTATATCTTATCACGTGCAGAGTCTGTGGCATGCAGTACGTAGGCGAAACCAGGAACACCCTCAAGAGACGCTTTTACGGACACAGATCCACCATCCACACCTCCAAACATGACGCCCCAGTCGGCAACCACTTCAACCTACCTAATCACTCCATTTCTGACATGATTCTACAGGGAATAGAATCTCTAGGTAACCGCCCGGACACACTCCGCTCCAGCAGAGAAAAGTATTGGATAAGACGTCTCTGCACCATTCATCCCCGTGGTCTCAACATTCAAGGCAGTGATTAACCTTTGCATCTCCCCTTCATCGTCTGCACCACCATTTGTTTGTTTTGACCCCCCCCCCCCCCCCCCCCAATATCGACACTTTACTTTGTTCCACATACTATTCATATTCTTATTTCCCATTTTAGTTTCCTTTGAGATTACGTTATATACACTGTCACCATTCATACACATAATCATGTTAGTTTATTAATATGTTATACTTTTTGCATTTAATTTCTCTTTATAGGTACACTGTCCATAGACATGGGCTTATTCATATACATCCACATTCTCATCATGCACAGTTCCACCTCCATTTTGATCATATTGTTCCACCCTCATTTGTCTCTCCACCTTCCCTCTGATCACCTACCTATTTAGGCTTCCTTTTGTTAACTATCTATTTATCTCTTTTTAACTCCCTGTCCTTTGATCTCGCCTATCCTATTCATCCGATCCTGCAACACACTTCACTTCACCTTCTTTGTCCTAATCCTCTCCTCCCATCCCCTACACTCATAATCCCCTCTATTGTTCCTCCCATCTCAATGCCCCAGTGCACTCCCACACCTGATCAACTGTCTTTTGTTCACATGTCTCTTTCCATTTCTTGATTTATTTCTTTGATCCTCCCTACTTCCTGTTCCATTCATTTGTCCCTGTTGCTTTCCCACTGATCGCCTCATCACCCACATGTCTTCATCCTTTTCACCTTCTCCTTTGAACTCGCATATCCTATTCATCGGATCCTGCAACACACACCACTTCACTTTCTTTGTCCTAATCCACTCATTCCCATCCCTCACACTGATAATCCACCTCTATTGTTCTCCCCTCTCAGTGCCCCAGTGCACTCCCACACCTCATTAACTGTCTTTTGTTTACATGTCGCTTTCCAGGCCTTGATTTCCTTCTTTGATACTGCCTACCTCTATTCTTCTCTAAGCCTTTCACTCTCATCACATTTCCTCTGACTGCAGCCAATCAAGGACCCATCTTTGCCTGTTTGACCTGATTGGTCAAGCAGTCTTGACACTCTCCCACTCACAGCTGCTTTCATTCTGTTGTGTCTCCGCATCCTTTCCTCCCCCAGCCCCCCATCCACACATGTGTTAATGTTGGTATATATTCTGTGTTTTTTTTGGTAGAACTGTCATATTGCCCTGACGAAGATCCTGCTAGGATTGAAAGCTAGGCTGTATACGACTCTCATTTTACCTCATTGGCGATTTTGTATTTTTCAAATTTATGCAATAGCGTTAGCTAACGCTTTTGAAATAATGATTTTCGATGATAGTTATCTTCATACCGAAGGGACATTTGAAAAAAGGGTAACCCTATTGTATTCTTCTCTTACCATAAGCTAAACAACACAGCAGAAGAGAACTGAGGAAGCTCTAATAATTTTCGTGGAGTTAGACACTTTACATGGATGTTTTTAAGTTTCCATATTGTACATGGGCGGGTTGCAGCAATATGCATCAAGTGACCTAATGATTAAATGTTTGCCCGTATGCAATATAATTTTGCCCTAGTATGACGTACTTTGCCCAAATAATATATTTTGCCCGAATATCCTCGGTCGAGAAAGAATAGGGCGCTAAGTTATTTGTTTATACTCAGGAGATAACCATGTTTTATACTTGCGAACCATATTCTATATTCCAAATTCAGATCTCATTTACCCTGATAAGTCTTGTTTACATTATATATGTTTGTTTTGGTGTTCAAAATAGTTGAAGTATAGTAAGAAATATAATAAACAACACAACAATAAAATACATCAGTTAAAAAAGAACAGAGAAATACATGAGAAATTATGAAAACAATATAATACATAAGGAAGAACCTGGCTTTTTCACAATTTTTGTCGTATTATTATTCCAAATGTTCCTAAGATGGTGGGCATTTCCACGGGAATGTGGACATGAAATGAAAAACACAATTGGCTCTATTTCAAATCCTACTTAGTTTGTCTGCATTATTATTTCATAAAACGTGATCCTATAATTATATCTTTCAGTTCACATGTTTTGTTTAATTTTCGGCTGTCTCCTTATAGGGGAAACGGAAACCATACGCGAAACTCCACATATGGGACTGACCTGTGCAAATTTTAGGAAAATCTTCATAATTTTTTGTATATTTTCTGGCATTTGAATTATTTAAGGGACAAAATTGGATGTCTGATAGTCAAGGAACATGTTCATAATAAAATGTTAGTATTTGTATTGCTCTAAAGTATATTTTGTTAGGAATCAAAACTTCTGGACAAACCTTAACGTGAGTTACCGATGTTTCTGCATCGAACAGTTGTTCCATTATTGTTTGTAAATTTGTTCAATACTGACTCATAGAACACATACAAATGTCACATTAGCATACAATATTTGGGTAGGATCAATATATAGATGATGCTTTTCACATTAAAGTGGTTACTGAATTTTGGCCATGTCTTTTTTGTTTGTAACGCGAGTTACCGAATAGGATTCTTAATCAAAGGTTCTTAAAGATGGCTCTGAAATTTGTTGGTGTGTGTGTTTTCTAGTTAGTACACATCTACTTAATCCTTAGTAGTACAAGTAGCCTACAGTTCTATAGAATAACGGAGTTACAACACAATGAAGTAGTCAATGTCACCGTGGAATTGCCCATATATGTAAACAAACAAAACACACTGTTTACTTATGGAGAATATATGATTTATGTGTAAACATATTAGTTGTATGACCTTATTTGCATCAATGACCATAATTATGCAAATTAATGAAATTTGCACAAACTAAGAATCACCATTGTATTATATGGGCAACTCCAGCGTCACGGACATTACAAATCAGAGAATTTTCATGACTTTCCAATGCCACTACTAATTCATACCTCTAACTAATGTCTAACTTTTATTTTGATTACAAAACAATATCCTAGTTAAGTATGCAAAAAAAGTTTCAGAACATTTATCCAATTCGTTACTGAGTAATTCTGCGAAATGTGCGCCGTCACGGACATTACATCTTTTGGACATGACTTTTTGCATCCATATACATCTTTGCAAAAGTCTGTGAGTTCTGAGACCTCACAAAGGTGATTTAGGTATTTAATTATAGACAAGGCAATGATGAATTGAATCCAAGTTGTTTTGGGGGAAACGGGCCAGGCATATGTGATCTAGACAACAAAACGTTGCGTCACGGACATTACATTTTCAGCGTCACGGACATTACACTTTTGTCCACTTTTTCTAAACTCAGAAATAACCGGCAAAAAATGCTCCATTGTGCATGACACTTTTTTAATTGTACATTTGATATGTAATCAAACAGTTTTGAGAACAAAAATTATATTTCAATTTTTTTTTCAATTAGCAAAAAATTATTTTTAAAATATTAATAATTTTTTACAAATTATTGTAAAATTTGAAAATTTTCAACAGATTGTGCAGTAAACCAAATGTTCAACTATTAAAAAAAATATTATACATTTTTAATGAGGTACAATGCGGTTTTGTGCCAAAAAATGGTAAAATCTAAAAAAAAGTTGTGTACATCATGGGCATAACACATGGAAAATCATGGACTAAGAGTATCATTTTGGCAATTTGATCATACTATATGAGATTTAACCATCTCTTTCTCCTCCCAGTAAGTTATAGTCAAGTCTTTATTGATTATTGAGACATGCATGTTCAAATTAAGCAAGGAATTTAGTTTTATAAATAGTTCAGAGTACTGACTCAAAGTTCACTATCTGATTAACGATACAATTTATTAAAACTTGAACCAGGAAGGTAGTAGTCCCCCTGTTACTTGGGATTATCTTATTTCTTGGCTAAAGTAAGACATGTACATAAGAAAATAATGCTTGATATTTTTTTGCTCTGCTTTTTTATACTTTTCACTGTGTATGTAATGTCCGTGACGCAGCAGTGACGTAATGTCCGTGACGCCATTCTGGACAAGCCATCAAATATTTTAGTAAATGCTCTTGATATACTTTATGATATAACATTCTAGCTTTGCAAATGAATTTTGAATTAAATTGAATTAGGACTTCTGCTTCTACAAAAACTTTTATATCTAAAACGTCACGGACATTACACATCAATGTTGTAAGAATCAAGATTTTATCCAATAACAGTTTTCAAAAAGTAAAGATTTTTACACAATTTCCTTTTCTATGATGTTAAAACAAAGCATAAACAAGACATTAGAAGTAGAATTATTGTTCTGAAGTGATCCATATTTTTACATTTTATTTCACAAACAACAGATGCAAATTTCATCATTTTTGGGGGTAATACATACAATTTTTGTCCCAACTTCAATGGCCAAAAAAAAAATATTCTGCATTGAATTTCAAACTTTTTTCCTTTAGTCATCAAAATATGGTCCTTCCTCATTACTATCCAGTAGTTAACAAGGCTGTCCCATGAGTTTCATTTTTCCATCCTTGGGTGACATTTTTCGTGGAATTGCCCATATACATTTCACTTATCATGCGTAATTGTGTACCGCGATCGGCAGAGATCTTATATGGGGGGGGGGGGGGGGGGGGGGGGCATAATGCCATCAGCCCCGCACCCCCGCCGCCCCCCCCCCCCCCCCCCCCCTTACCCGGCCGTAGGAAGCCATAAATACTTTGTCGTTTGTAATTGTGTATACCCTTCGAGCATGGTAAAGGTATTACTATTATTTTGTACCGTAATCGTAATGGTGCGGGTTTGGGGTAATACATTTCAGTTTGACCAATACTCAACTATTCCTTTAATGTTATGATAGATATTTCATACATGCCTGTACGGAAACTTACTTAGGTAATAGATAAACGTAACGTCCTTCTTTCACGATGATAATGTAGAATTTTTTAATATTGTAGATGTATTTCCCGAATTAGACGTTCTTAATAGCTAACGTTTACTTTTCCTCCACAGTTGGTGATGTGTCGCTGATTTATGAAACACGCGGATGTGGATTCAACGAGAATCGCTGCATAGGGGGCAGCGAACTTTCTTCCAACGTGGATGACACGGGAGCATCTTTAGCTGACCTGGTGGCTACATATTACCCGGCCGTGGGATTGAGCTTCACTAGTGGAGAAGGCAGCGTGTGCATCTGCAACAGTGATCTGTGCAACAGTGGTGCGCGCGTGCGAGCCCCGATCCTGTGCTCGCTTATCCTTGCTCTCGTGTCCGTCGTGTTCGCGCGACTCGCTTAAAGAACGCCAACACTGGCACATTAATTAATTTGGATGCCCTAAATCAAATAGGAGCTCAATGCATTAGCGGAGTAATATTAAAGTTTGTTATTAAAGCAACAGTGATCAAGGAATGAAAAATACCAATAGCGAGAGTTAAATGTTTGACAGAAAATGTTAACCAAAAGAAAATTTTGCTCCTCTGTTTTGGCCTGTTACTCGTAAAACAATTGAATTACTATTCTTCTTTTTCTTTATGTTATATTAAATTATTATAACCAATTTAACAAATTGTACTTTAAAAAGTTGATTAATCCCTTGAAGCAAAAACCTTGTTTGGCGTCTCCATTTGAGTTATTGTCAGGCAAATGTCTTACATATTAAATGTAGCACACACGTAATAAGTCAAGCTCTACAAGACAAGTAAAATCACAATATTTGGTGACAATCGGCCAAGATTGTTGAGTCGCCAATAACAAAATGTGGCAAGGGGCATAAGCTGTCCCCTTTAACTTTATCGGGTTAGTTTTACTTTTGAAGGTATTAATAGGATGTGCCTTATTTACTTGTAAGGAACCTTTCGGTAAATCTAAACGTTTTTCTACTTTATTTGCGTAGACTTCGACTTAGGATGCTAATAATTGTGATTATTACAAAATATTACTATGGTATTAAAGGGGCAGTTTAGTTCGGGTATAGAGGGTGATGCACGAAGTATTTTTTTGTGAAATAATGAAACAAACTGAGTGTACAATTTGAAACAGCTTACAATTTTAATGACAAAATAAATCTTTGATCAAAATCGATTCAGATTTATTTGATAATTACGTTTTAAGATATACAAAATTATCATACAAAAATGTTCAAAAGAATGTTAAAATAGTTGATGGTCTTTTTCTATTTCTTCATTATTTCCACAAAACATTACATGACTAAAATTGTTGAAAGAATATTTTTTTAGAGAGCGCCCACTTGTGTTTGAATGGCTCTTTGTTAATGATAACGGGGTTTTTATTTAGTAGTTTGTAATTTGCTATACCTTTCAAGCGTGGTGGGTTTATTACTTTTAGTTTTTTATGTTAGTGTACGGGTGCTGGTTACTAAAGCTCAGCCTTACCAAAACTGTGCTACCCCAATAACATTTTGCAAAAAGGTATCTCGTTTATATTATTGCATACAGAGATTTTAGAGTATACAGGCCCATTTCCTTTTACTGTATTGACCATGCGTGTGTATTACTGCGTCTCGGGACGTGCACTCCATCTCCAATAGCGTTTGTAATCACTCGGAGTTGAAAAGTGTATGATATTCTCTCGCCCGCAGGTTATCGTTTAATTATATTCATGTGCGTGTTTCGGTATTTAAAGTTTCATTAATTGCATAAAGTTGCATACATTTATTTGGCATTCCCAGGCCTAAGGGGGATGTGGCTCATAGCCCTCCCCCCTTTCTAATTTATTATTATTCAATCAACCACTTTCATATTTGGCACAGGTGTCAAGCAGGTCAAGCACTACAAGTAGCAATCATAAACATGTGTTAAGGTCACCATATGAGGGCGTTATTTACGATAATTATATGATGATAAACATAGAAAATGTCAGAATGTTTAAGTTTTGGAGCTGTTTTCGACAAATGGACTGTTATCAAGTAGGCAAATTTTACTTTTTAACATATTTATGTAATATTACATATTCTGGAACATAGATCATGACATTTCTGTTTTAGAGGCCCATTTGTTCCACAAAGTCATTTCTGGTGGTGACCTTCACACGACTTATCAGAAACAGTACACTACATGATAACTTACGTATGCAATTTCATCAATGTGTACACTATAAACTTAAACCCAATTGATTTGTATCATATCAAAATATTGTAGACATCATAAAAAGCCCATTAGCATATTTGAATCAAAAAAGATATCATAAAAATAGATCAAAACTATATTTGATTTAATTCTTATTATATTCAGTGTGTTGCGTCATTGTCTTTAAAAACAAAGACAAACATACAAAATCTCCATGAAACAGTAACACACCCAAACTTCACTTATTTACTAAAAGAAGAAAGAAATTAAAAATAATGAAAAGCATGCCCTACAGTTTATGGTACCCATTGCAACACGAAGTGGCCAATCTAGTTAAAATTTATACCAAAATGTTTGCAATAAGATTTGAGCAAAAGCCACTAAATTTGTTGACAATCAAATGAAAATTGTGGAGGGGTGATAGAAATGGGGGAAAGGGGGCTAAATGAGCCTCTCCCCCCCCCCCCCCCCCCCCCCCCCTTGGGCTTGACATTTAACCCTAAAAAGGCCGGGCTATTTGAGGTCTTCCTACGGCCGGGGGGGGGGGGGGGGGCATTATGGCCCCCCCCCCCCCCCCCCCCCCCTTAGATCTCGGCCGCGGAGCGGCTGATCGCCGTAAAATAGTGCACGCATGATAAGTGAAGTGTGTAGAATACAATGGTAATTTGTAAAAATTTTGACAAATTCATTAATTTGCATATTTATGGTAATTTATGCAAATAAGTCATGAAATTCATATTTTTACCCATAAATCATATATTCTTTATAATTTAACTCTGGTTTTCACTAAATATTTTCTTTAGCGCATTTGGAATGATAATACGACAACAAAATTTGGAAGAGCCCGATTCTTCCTTATGTTTTCTATTGTTTTGTTAATTTCTTATGTATTTTTTATTTTTTTACTTATGTATTTTATTGTTTTTGTTTCTATTTTATTTCTAACTATAATTTAACTATTTTGAACCCCCAAACCAACATATAAAATGTTAACAACACCAAATAACTAATGATACATCTCATTTTAGGAAAATTGATATTTCCATATGTTTTGTACACAAATCACGAAATTGGGCGATTTTCGGGCTGACATGCATAGACAAAAGGTCACGTGACCTTGTAACGGTATGTCCGATTTTCAAAATTTTTGTTTTAAAATGTGCGCAAGACCCAAAAGAAAATAGTAACCAAGCAGTGGCGCGTCATCTTACAGCGTTTTGGAGCAATACAAAAAATCGCGAAGGGGGGGGGGGGCATTATGGCCCCCCCCCCCCGGCCTTATTAGGGTTAAAGCTCAAGCTATATCGCCGTACCCGAGCCCGATGGTATCAAATATAGGTGAGTGTGTTAATCATGCATAGCAAGTCAAGCTCTACAAGCTTGAGTTTACACACATTTCCAAAATCGGTTAACGGTTACCTTGGCAACAGGAAGTGGACAATGCGTTAAGATTTGTATCAGAATGAACCCAGAAAGATTGTGTAGAAAGAATTTTGTGAAAATAGACCAAAAAATGTAAAAGTTTGGTTTGGGACACATTGGCAGAGCTCCTTTTGACTTAAATTGATCTATTAACTTCATAAGAATTTCTCAAAAGAGATAATTGGTACTTTAATCATATAGTCATATCATTTCAGATTCTCTCGAAAGGCGATATTTTAATAGAAAAGAACAAAATAAACCTAGGATTTTTGTTATAAATTTGCCAAACTTTATCTCCACAAAGTGTCCTATTTCGGATACTATAAACGATCGATGTGTTGAAATTCAGATATGTCTGACCAAAAAACGTTCAATAAAGTTTTTTGTTTTATTTAATCTCAATTATTATCTCTAATTCCACATAAATCTTGAACAACATAAAGGAATTTCCAATACACAAACAGCAAGGTATTCAATAAGGCTGTAAAAGGTCTAAGTGGTTTTGATAGAATGTTTTAAAAGTAATGGATTACTATTCACTTTTATATATACCGAACACAAAAAGTAACTTCACCCCTAAGCAATTGCCCATAATTTCATAACCAAGAATCGTTTCAAGATTTCGTCTTGCTAATATATCCATATGGTAGTTAGGAAAACAATGTGTAAAAATAAGAGGTAACCATTAATACATGGTTGAGTGAGCACACATTACAGAAAAATAGTCATATTTCAAAATTCGCAAAAGTATTATCATCATTACAAATTATTGAGAGTTGGAAAATTAAAAAATGCACTGTTTTACAATTGCAATTAATGCATTTTACCACATGTGCCATACAAAAATTAAAATGAATGGAACATCAAACAGCATTGTTTCATAAACCATGATCAATGCATTCCGCCACATGTGCGGATTCTCAACAATGTACAGACAGGCACGCGCAATACCTTGTGACTTTTGAATTGGGCCATTTTGTCTTTAATCTGTGCTCATTTAGCCATAAAGTAATGAATATCTCTGATTTTCGCACATATCGAACATAACAACTGTGCCAATATTGTGGTAAGATGACATCGTGAAACAATAATCGGTTATGAAATGATGAGCAATTGCTTAGGGGTGAAGTTACTTTTTGTGTTCGGTTTATAATAGACAACTGGTAATCATGTGGATAATTAGTAAGGACTAAGAGGCAATCTACACCCACATACCCTACACGCAACTGCGAATCGCAGCGAATAATTGAATACAAAAAAACACGATATCATCGCAGCACGAATATCACACTTAATTATCAGCAATCATGATTAACGAAACACGTATCTATAGTATTATTTTTTTAGTTTCCAGCATGTATTGACCAGTCGCTCGTAATTTCAAAGCATAATTTATTATGTGTTGTAATCTTTAATTTGTAGTTAATTGTAAAGTACGTTTAGGTTAAATGTTGTTGTTTTGCATGGTCAACGGTTTTTGTATTTTTGTTCCAAGCAACGAATAAATTAGAGCTTCAAAAAAAGTTTCAATGAGTAATTCGATTTGTGTTTTGTTCTTCAGTGTTGTTCAGCAAACAAAATAAGAATACAACAAAATAAGAAATAAGAAATACGTACGAGCACTTATTACAATACATTTACAGAGCAACATCCCCACAAACACAAGCACAAACATTACCACACACACACACACACACACACACACCACACACACACACACGCACGCACACACACACACACACACAAATATAACCACCCACACACAGGCATACGCGTACATAATGAACACACATACATGTTAATATCCTCTTATTACGTCATCGTGAAGACTGACGCTAAATGGTAAAATCGCACTAACATTTGTATATTTAGTGGGGAGGGGTTGTGTGTGTGGGGGGGGGGGGGGGGGGGGGGGGGTTGTAGCGGTCGGGGGAGGGTGGAGTTCCTCATGTATATTGCCAATATGCAACATTTACACCGTAAATCCCTAGCCCCCCCCCCCCCCCCCCCACCCCCCCCCCCCCCCTTAAGCATCCAGTATCTTGCCATGCTGTGGGCATTTGTTAGTACTTGGATACTTTAGGAAAATTGTCCTTGTTCATACATGACTTTCGTCGCTTGGAGACAATTTAAAAACTCACTGTAAGCATGGTCTTTAAATATTTCCAGGCTTCTACAACTGTCCAAATCTTTGATCACTTTCTGTGGCCCCAACAAGTCAACATATTTTCGATAATATAAAAACAATACTTATAAAGCCTCACACAGTCGACAATATACAAGAGTCTCTTTAAAATTGTTGTTAATAATCTCTCTTTGGATCCTTATTTCTACCAACCATCGCAGTAACAATGATGGTAATACAAAGATGAAATTTCAAGTGTTCAGAGTCTAGAG